>VZTG01008198.1:273376-573021 GCA_013397845.1 Melanocharis versteri | reverse complement strand
AGAAGTCCATTCCCAAAGACATATTATTCTGGAAAAAAAAAAAAAATCCCAAATCATGAAGCTCTGAAGTGCAGCCTCTAAAGTGCCAAAGTGCAGTTTGCCTTTGGCCAGCACAGTGGGGCAGAATGATGTGTCCTGTGCTGGAGCAGACCCCTCCTGTCCCCCTCTAGCCCCTAGATCTGTGTCGAGAGGCCATGGGGACCTTGCACGTCTCTGCTTTGCTGCAAGCACTGCCAGAGATGCCCTGTGGGTCTTTTGGATTGCACGAACTTCTGGGAGTTGCAGAGAAGGCTGGAGAGTCCAAACTGTGCCTCTCCAGCAAGCAGAGCATAGCTCAGATCAAGTGCTGCATTTCAGAGGACTTCCCAAGGATTTGGACAAAAGGAGAGATCAGCTATTGGTCAGCCTCAGAAATGTCACTAGGAGAAACAGATGGCCAAAAAGCTTAAAAACAAAAAAAGAGCTTTATACCTAAAAAGTAGAAAGAAAGAGATGGAAAGACTTCTGCAGATGAGATGGGACCTACATGTCTGGGAAAGCATTGAGTAAATGTGTGAAGTTTCACCCTGACTAGCTCTACCATGAGAGATTTAGGGGTTTTGACTGATTAGTCAGAATTCTGTTCTGCCTCAGTCTTATTTTGTGCCACTCCATTTTTTTTGCAGAACCTATAACTGCATCCACCTCTTTGCTTTGAGATTTTGCTTTCTTTTGTGCATGTTATCAATAACCTTTGCTCCTTTAGTCTTTATTACCACAGATTTTGTAAGAACCTGAAGCACAGGACAGAGGGATTTACAACAAGAGTAGGATTTTGAATGCAAAGGGTGACTGAACTCTGCTGACACCAACTCCAACAGAGCCCTGATTGCACACAGCACTGACTCACAAAACTTTTGATCCCTGGGGTATTAGCTCAGTTGGTTGGAGCATGGTAACAATAACACCAAGGTTGTGGGTTTGATCTTCATGTGGGCCATTCACTTAAGTTCACCTGAGGGTCCCTTCCAACTCGGAACATTCCGTGATTCTGATATTACCAGTCTTCAGACTTCCTTGTACAGCCAGATCAAGCTGATAAACATCATGATCACTGTTACTCCTGAACATTCCTAGCTAGATCGCTTACCATCAATGATTTTAAAAAAATATTTTCCTAAACCAGTCGTACTTCTCACTCCCAAATACTGACAGCACACACAGTACAGCTGAACTGCAGCTCTACAGGATCCCAGTCTGGGGATTTGCTCTGTAGAGGAATTGTTTGCAGTGACTTTGTCCTGACAGGAACTGAAGACGGGTTTGCTATTGGAAATGACATCCCAAAAACTGCTCTTCTCTGAGCTCAGACAGGGAAACAGACATACACACAAAGGAAACACCCACCAGTCTCAGAAGAAGTTGTCTTCACAGAAAGAAGCTTGACTCCTTCTTTATCTGACTGGGCCCTGTTGGAGTCAGAAAACATTTAAGCAGGCAGTCAGCACACGTGTTAGTCAGCCAAACAAAACTGAGATTATGGTCCCGAGGAGGCAGCACCTACTCCAGTCTACACTGGCAGGCTTAAAACGGGCTTTGCACAGGGTCATGTATCATGGGGGTGGAAAACACCATATAACAACATCCCTGAAAATACCTTTTTCTTAAAATATGTAATAAATTAAGTTTTATGACTCCAGGTTTAATCTAGGACTTCATAAAGGAGGTATATCTGGGGGAAAAGGAGTCATATTTTTTCTGTCAATGTAAGCCTTTTAGCCATGTTGAATTGCAAAGAAGGACCACTTCAGGTGTCCAGGGAGTCAGGGCTACCAAGTAAATCAGCAGCCTAAATGTTGCTTTTGGTCATACAAGCAGCCACTTCCAGGCTCAATGGCCTTTAGTGTGTATCTTCTAATGGATCTTTCTCAGTTTCCCTCTCCTCACACTCCTTATGCCACTACTATTTCAAGTAAGCCGATGCAAATGGTCTGGTGGAAACAAGATGGGACAGAGGAACATGATATAATGGGAGGGAAACAAAAGAAATATATATATATATATAATCCAGAATAAAAAGGAAACACATTAAAAAGAGAGTAAACATGAACAAAAGAAGGGGGATGGGAAAAGATGCAGGGGGAGAGGGGAGTGTTCAATGGGGCAAAAAAGTGAAAAAAAAAATAAGAAAAGAGAAAAGACTGGGCCAACGAGTCCTGTGGCACAGCATAAACTGTTTATCCATTTCAAAAGGACCACTTGCAAAACACTTGAGAGTCACCACATTTCTATCCATGCTGAAACAGCTGCTTATCATGCATCGAGGTCTACAATAACTGCAAGTGCAGCACTTTCAACAGGGTATTTCTCTTTGG
The DNA here is from genome assembly GCA_013397845.1 of Melanocharis versteri. Classification (NCBI taxonomy): domain Eukaryota; kingdom Metazoa; phylum Chordata; class Aves; order Passeriformes; family Melanocharitidae; genus Melanocharis; species Melanocharis versteri. The sequence goes on along the minus strand of VZTG01008198.1, from coordinate 570,667 downwards.
GGTGGCAACTGATTATTATGTTTAAACAGAGGAAGATCAAAGAAAATCCTATGCAAAATCTGCTACATTTACAAGTGCCCTGTGATAGATCTCAAAGCAATGAAAAGGATTCAACCTACTGTTCAGCGCCATTCTCTTGTCTCTCTGGAAGAAGAAAAAAGTTAATGTCATTTTGACTGCTGGAACTCAAACCCCAAACATTCAGACATGGCTATTGCAGTTGCTGGCAGAAGGCTCTGTTGTAATTTTGCAGTGTTGCATTAAGTTCATTAACACAATCAACCAGCTTGAATAGTAATTGCTATTTTTCTGGTCATCTATGGAACTGAACTGATGCTGCTCGTACTGATGCGTCTGGAAACCAGGGAGAATGACATTTGACTTGTCCAAGAGCACAACAGAAGCACGATTTTCCCTGCAGCTCCCAAATCCCTGTGTAGCTGGCACAGAGGATGTGAGCATGTGATGGTTCTTGAGTACACAACAACCGAGCTAAAAGATACAGGGTGAGGGGTCTGCGGGAACGAGGGTGTTCCTGAGGCTGTACCCCGTTGGGTACCCCCAGGGGGGTACAGCCTGGAACGACATCTGAGAACAGAGTTTGTCACCCCCATCGATGAGGAACAGGTTTGTCTCCCAAATGAACCATATGCTGAATGTATTTCATGCTTATGTACAAGTGTGGGCAGATGGAAGGGGCCAGGGGGTTACATCAGAGACACGGAGCCAACTCCATGGCAGCAAGCACAGGGGAACTGCACTGGATAGGTCTGGGCAAATCCTACAGGAAGAACTACAGATATCTACTCTATCTTCCAAATGAATTTGCTAATACAATGCCTGATGACATTTGTGCATAGGGGAGGCTGGTAAGGAAATGTTCCTCATCTCACGACTTTATCTCTTGACTCTGAATATTCGGTAATTTCCTAAGTAAGGATCACACCTTCCTCTGTTTATCTGGGTCTGTTTTTCCATGTCATTGGCTAAATTGGTTGTGACACACTGTTTGTCTTGGTTTACAGCTTCAACACCCTGTTGTGATTTTGTATTTCCAAGGCCTGGTGATTTCACAGTTCTGCACCGGTCTCCTAACTCATGCCAGCTCACAGGGACAGAAAAACCACAGTCTGGATTCAGATCTGGGTTTTCACTTAATGGAGAGTTACACTTACCCGTGGCCTACTTGGGCAACCCTGAAATATTTGGCAAATGGACTTTGATGGAATTATAACCCATTATCTTAAGTATTTAATGGATAGCAGAGAAACTGATACTGACTTTAGCTGCTCTGTCAAAATGACTATTTCTGAAAATACTGTTTGCTCAGGGATTTTGCTACATGCACATTATACTGTAACTGGAAAATTCTACTCATGCATCATGTGCATGTGTGTGTGTATGTATGTATCAGGTATATCCCAAAAGAAAACATTGATATTTTTTTGCCTGTATCTAGAAGAAAGATAAAATAAATAAAGTGATTTTGACGAATATCTTCAAATTTAGTTTTCACTGTCTATTTCTATCTGATTGATTGTGTTAGCACAGGTATTTGTTAGCTCTTTGTAGCTGCAAAAGCATGAACAAAAAGCTTTGCAGCATTATATATTCTCCAAAAATAGTTTTTGCTCACTCTGGTCTTCCTACTGATTTTGAAAATGAAGTGTTAGTTTCCCGCTTTAGGCAAAACACTTCAAAATACAAAAAGCTTTCCCATCAGACTACCACAAGAGTGATGGTTAAGGTAATCTAAAAGAGATCTTTTAATAACAAAAAGCACATTGATTTCCGCCCCCTGCAGAGAAAGCAAACCAAATACCTGGAGTTTTCTTCTGGCACATTTTGTACAAAGCCACCAGTGAGAAGACAGAGAGGGTAATGACTATCAGGGTGATGACAATTGGCAAGATAACATCTGCAAAAGAGGGAGAACGTAATTTTGGCTGCTGCCTCTGACTTACATTGCCTCTGTGTACAGGTACTTGCACACACTAAGGTGAGAGGCACCTCCAGCTCACCAAACATTACCCATTTTCCTGGAGCGGGGTAACCTGCTGCTCCTGTTATTCTTCCTGCGACCACTGAGCCTCAGGCTTGGATGCTTTGTGGAGGGAAGACTTAGGCACCGTCCTTCTCCCACCCACTCGTGCTGCCCCGTGGAACTGGTTTCATCCATTTTTCAGTAAAAGAACAAAATTTCAGCACCTGTTCCACTGGGCCCACCATAATTTTGATGAAAACACTCATCATTCAACCCCAGTGTTGATGGCCTCCAAAGGTTTTGTGAGAAATAAATTTTTTAAACAGCAATTTATTTTTTCTTCTTTTTTTGAAAAAAAAAAAAAACCCCAAAAAGACCTGTCTGAAATTCAGCAACTGAAGTGATTATTTTGCTTTTAACATTGTGCACCCAGAAAGACACTAAGGAGTTACATAACTCAGTAACATTCCCCACAGCCCTTACAACCGGGATAGAAAATGCAAGATCTCCTTTTAAAATGAGGACATTTCTTTCCTTTTATTTCCCACCATCTGCCATTTCCTGACAGGTGTTTCCCAGCCAAGAAGCAAAAAAAAGGAAAGAATTATGAAATGAAGAGAAGCTTTCCCTGGGAAATATATAAGCCCAGCTTCTCCCTTTTTATCTTTTCTCTGGCAGCGACCGGCCACATCCAAATTTAGCAGGCACTCTTCCGCCGGCTGGCCTAAGCCCTGTGTCAGGGGGAGGCTGCATTCAATGGCTCTTGATGCAATTAATATTTAATATTCATATAGATGTGTCCGCGCATCTACGGAGCTAGAGGGAGACAGTTTACTGTGGGAAAACATCAAACATATTTTGCTTAGTCAGTGCTCTGGGTAGGAAACAGCAAAGCTGCAGCAACGCTCTTGCCCCAGATATGCATAATGTTAAAATGAAAGATTAAGTAGCATGCATCACGCAAATATCAAGTGCTCAAAGAGCCTGCAGAAGACTGCCTCCTACACCTTCTCTCCCATGGCAATATGAATAATATTTTCATATCACACATTCACAACAATACATCCATATAATACATAAAACATGTATATGAGCAACTTTTTTGTATGTTCCCTTGTGTCTTCTCTCACAGGGGATTACTCTCTCTCTTTTTTTTTTTTCAATTTTACCACTTTGAATCAGTCCTTGGGAATAATTATGTTGCTCTACAGTGAGAGCGGTGTCAACTTATCGAGCTCTTTTTTTCTTTGAGAGGGGTTTTATAACCAGCATTTACATTTGGTTTGTAATAGGGCCTAAGTCTGCTACTTCAATCACTCATCAAAAGCAAAACTGATCAACTGAAAACTCAAAAGCTGTACAATTAAGTAAGAATACTCACTAGAATAGGGGATATCCCTCCCTGTCTGAGTCTGGTTTCCAGAACTGCTTTTAGGACTTTCAGAAGTTGGCTCTGCAAAAGAAATATTGCCTTTCAGGTAAACATGTATTGCCAGAATTCCCTGAACAACTCCCTCTGAAAAATTACCCTCCCAAAACAACTTTTGTGTCCCCAGTTCTGAAGCTTCACTTGGTGCTTCACATCTGTATTTCTTCTCAGTAATAATTGGATAACTTGGCAAGAGGGGTGGAAAAGTTTATCTAGCGTGGCCTAAAAGAAACACACACTTTGTATGGGTGCAGATTTCCCTAGGATCATCTGCTTGTCCACCTATAGGTTATGAGCTACAAACTTTTTCACATTCAGGAGGTTATGGTACTGTTCAACATCACATGAAAATTTTTAACAAGTGAATATACAAGAAAGAGAGTGAAAATTAGACCTGCCTCCAAGAGAAGAAAGACCAAAATATTTCATTGCTAATTGAAAAAAAAAAAGTGCTAATGGTAAATGAAGAAGTCCGAAGAGGTGCAATATTAGTAGATAGCAAGTTTCTTTGCTGTTATAGAGGAACGTGCCTGCTTTCTGACACATTTGGAGAGAGCAATATTGTGAGCCTCTGGGACATTTTTTAGGGCTGGGTTTAAAGGAATGCATTTCTACCTTCAGGTGCTAATCTGAATTTGAGTCAGGTATCAACAACACAAAATATTTATTGCCTTGCTGCATACAGCCTATGAAAAAACAATCAGTGAACTTCCAGAGAGAAAACAGAAAATGTAAATATTGGTGTTTCCCTAGGCAGATTATATAGCACATGGGATTGCATTCCATATTGGATGGAAGCTTGAGTAGACAAGTGCTCACTGCTGCTGAAGGAGCCGAGTGGCTGGATAGGTGTGATGCAAGGTCAAGCATTTCCATTGCCTGGCTAAATATCAGAAGAGACTCTCAAACAAAGACGTTTGGGGGAGGTGATCTCTTCAAAAGGCATCCTAGCAGAGGTTATAGCTCCGTATATAAGTAGTGAGAACATGGTGGCAGCCACTGAGATTTTGTTGCTCAGGTACCTACTCACAATCCACACCTGTAGGATTGCACGGTTCCTCTTCTCAAGAACAGAAGAGGGCTTAAATTGTAGGGTGGAACCCATGAAATTAATTAAGTCATTAAAACCAATTTCCTATGGCCATTTTGAGGTCTAGAATACAATTTTGTTCTATTGAGTCTCTGAAAGACATGTCTCTATTTTTACAGAACCTTTTGTGTTGGCATTACTTGTAACTCTAATCCATGGAGTTACAGTAACAAATAAGGTTTGTTGGTCCCAACCATGTAGGAATTCTTCCTCCTTGCTAAACTGATTTTAAATTCATGCCCACTATTAAAAAATGTTTTGGTGGTTGTTTTCTTTCCCCCCCCCTTCCCACTCTTCTATCTCCATTTGTCTGGACACAGACAGAAACCTCCTGGAGAAAAATGATCACTTACTAAGTGCTTGTGTGGTGCCTAAACAAGAGAGCTGTAGCTGAGACATTCTGATGCTATAGTGCAGGAAACAATCACGGTCCAAGACTTTATCTCTGAAAAATCACTGTTCCTTTAAAGCAGAAGTTCTCTTTCCCTTGGTGCCCGTCTGCTGAGGGGTGATAATGTAAGGCTGGAAACTGAGCCATCATCAAGTGACTAAAATAATTCCTATGAATTTCTTAATTCCATGTGATTGCTTCAGATTTCCCAAGGAAATACTACTGCATTTTTGTTACCTTATCTGGTATACTACATGATACACAGGGCAAGCAGGCAATTATCACAGCAATGAGTTACCCTGGATACTGACTGGAAATGTCAACAGAAACAAACTGCATGGAAAAACAGGAATGTATATCCCTGCATTTGTGCAGGAGATGTATGCCTCTCCTCAGGAGAAAAACAGAGGACTGAAATCCACTGGGTTTTTTTTCTGGTTATCTGTTAATTGACCAAGATGTGAGCAATGAAGGAAAGAAAACTCCATAGGTTAGCATTTTAACTACTTGTGACCATCAATAAGAAATATGACAGCTGAAAAGAAACATTACTGAATAAAATTGAGTAAGTAACTAAAACCTTAAGCTCATTTCCCCACTTCTTTCATTAAAGTTTCTCACAAGTCAGCCCCTCCTGTCTAGTTTCTCTGGATCTGGAAGGTATTTTCCAGTTATGGAATAATCTGGGATGGGAATAAAAATGAATTGGAGAAATACATCCATCATGGTAACAGGAGAGATGAGATTTTGCAGGCAGCAGCAGCAGCAAGAACTGCAGGGGCCAGTATAGAAGAGACTGTTTCCTGATAAGCCCAGAGAAAGGAAAATAGAACAATACAGGTTCATTAGCACAGGAAACTTGCCTTACTCTGGGACCTGCTGCTTCTAACTACAGAACGAGGAACGAGAGTCACTGACAAGAACAAGGTCCTTGGTAAACGATCCATTTATAACAGCTTCCCATTGCATCATGTAACATGCCAGGCCTGACTTTTTTTTTGTGGTCCCACCCTGTTTTCTTTCCAGTATCTGCTAGTCCAACACGGTATTCAGCTGAAATCACAGCAAAGTTACTTAATGGTACAAGCCGAACATCACTTTTCCGCTTCTCTGTACTGTGTTTCAGCTACATTATTCCCCTAGATCCTTCTTGTTCCCTGAACATTTCCTTTCCTCAGGCTGTCTCTCTCCCACCCCACACCAGTCTTCTTCATCGGTGTGCATAGAGCAACCTCTTCTATTGCTCTTACTTGTTGAAGTTGTTGGAAAGCTCATGGGAAGGCCTGCAATAAAACAGAAGGAATAGGTTTGTTAGTATCTGTTTTAGATGTCCAGTCTTCACATCATGCGAACTGGCAGACTCTAGCAACATGCTCAGTAACCCCACAACAAGTGCTGCCCCAGAAGTGACATGCTAACACTGTTCCCAAGCCCAGAAAGTCTGAGCTGTAAAAGTCTCCAGACATCCCTTATAAATGGGAGCAGAATCCAAAGCCTAGCCTATGCTAGGTTGTTATTCTGCTCAAGAGAAGAAAATCCTGAATTAATTGATGCATTCCTTAAAAACGCCTCCTTCCAAAACCAAAAAAGTGTCTGGGAGTGGATAGCTGACACTTAACTGACAAGTAAGTGTTTTAAAAGAAACTAATTGAGACACATCTTCAAGAGTCACAAAACCCTTTAAAAACAAATCCTTGTTTATTATCTTGGTGCTTTTGGCTAGAAGACTGCCAAGCAGCAGGAGTAAGAGCCACCGGTAATGAGGAAGAAATCGACTTTACAGGGCACGGGGCGTAATGCTTACTGGCTCACTACTGTCAGCTTCCCCCAGCAACTTCACAAGTTTTTGGTGCACAAGACATATTTTTTTGTTAGCATGCTGCTCTTCCTGTGTGTCTAGACTGTAGCAGGCTTGGAAATTAAGGCAGTGTCTTCCATGCCCCCGCTGTGCCAGGGTGGGAATCACAGAGGCAACATAATGAAGGCAGCTGTAACTCCAGGCAGGCATTAAGCCTGTCCCCTGACTGCCCAGGTTGCAGTGCTCCTCCAAACCAGGTTCCCCAGAGAGTACAAATCCACTCTTATACCCTCACTACGCCTTCTGTGCTGTGGACTGATGCTTTGCACAAAGACAGCTCCTAGCAGCAGAGCTGTAACACCCATTATTCTATTGCTGTGAACATACTCTTTGAAAACCAGAATGCTGCTTTTGTTTTCCTTTCTCTCCACACCCAATTAAAACCATGGATCACTTCAGCCGCTGGGGTGCAAATAACTGCTTTTGCTAATGGTACATGTGACAAAACTTTAACTCCATTTTAATCACAAACGCTCACGAAAAGTATGTTTAGGTTGAAAAGCTAAGTACTTAAAAGTCAGCAGTAAGAGCTCTTCTTGAACATTCTAAATATTTGTAGTGCTAAATATCCTGAATGTATACAGTTACCTCACCCTGGCTTCCTAGAATGCAGAGGAAACTGTTTTCCTAAGCTTTTTGTCGTCTCATCAATCCATCTGCAAACAGCAATATCACTGTGCTCTAAGAGGATCTCTGTGATGAATCATTAGGCAATGCTTATAGCATGTTTGGGAAACATTACCAACAAAACCAAGCAAAAGCTTTCAGGAAGTTAATAAATCACTTGTCAAAGGAACAACACACAGTACAGCATGCAGCAGGACACCTACCTGGCATTAAGGAAACATCCAAATATGATATGATTGCTCATTACCAGAACACTGCCTTTCTTTCAGCCTATAAGGTGTGGGATGCCATGATAAAAATACCATGTGATCACACAGCACGTGGGCAAACTAGCAAACTGTAAGGCCCTGTGTGTGCATATTCTCAGAGATAGGCAGAAGACTTTGTCAAGTCTTACAAATAGGTCACTTCTCTATGAAGTGACTGTGACCCTTGTCTCTTAAGTCTGTGGAAGTTTCCTTTGAAAGAGCTCCAACATGATAACATAATTATACATTTTCCGTTACAGTCACTCTTACAAGCATGGTGAAGCACCTTGGCTTAAATTAAATAAATAAGTAGAAAAAGAATATGGAGCCCAAGACTGATACCCAAGTTCACCCCAAAGACTTAGCGGCTCGTCGAACCTGAATGCAGGTGACATAAGGCTCTGCAAACAGGAAGGGCTGCGAGACGTGTGCTTCAGTACCCACCGGCACAACCAAAAGCCATGCAGCTGTCCTGGCCAGACCTTGCCTCTCCAATAAACCCAGACAGCAGAAATTATCCCAGGGAGGAAACATGACAGCAGCTGCCTGCCCTCTCTTTCTGGGCCTCTGTTGGTTTTTAACAATTGCACACACCTACACACAATAAAACTACCAGCATCTTTCCAAAAGGTATCTCACCCAGGTTTTGCTAGAGCATGAAAAATTAAATTGGAAAAATCTCATGCCTTCCTCTCTCTCCCTGTCTCCAGTATGCAAGCAAGGCAGCAGTTCACCCTCTGTTCAGAGATCGCTCAGTCCTGCCACACAAACAAATCTGTGCTTCTCAGAGTGACTCAGCAGGTGCTTCCAGTTTGCATTTTCCAAATAACCATCCAGTGCCCTTTTTGGTGCAGGCTCATATGCTGCTGTTCTCCAGAAAGAGAAGGACAGAAGGAAAAGCAGCATTTCACTTGGTAACAGTTACTGTAGTTGCTCTAGCTGCCTGTACAGAGCTTGCTATGTCCTTTGGGGCTGCAAGCAAGGTGCTCTGCATAAACCATCTGGGAAGATTTCCAGATTCATCACGAAAAGTGAGGTGTGCAACACTGGCTGTGCTGGGCTCCTCCTTGTGCAGTAAGGAGGACAAGGATAAAAAATTTGGCACCATGACCATGGTTTGATTTGAAATTACCTGCCTGAGTCAGTTCAGCACTGGTGAGAAGCTTGACAGATGGAGAAAGAGACCAATAACTAAACTCTCCCCACGCTGTTCTCCAACAACCACCACCTAAGCAGCCTGGATATCCTGCAGTTTGCTACTTCTGTTTTTTGGAGTGCAGCCACATCCAACTGTGTTCACTGGCAAAACAAACGAATAACTTTGGCTGATTACTCAGAGGGGATACCACGTTATAAATCAAAGCAAAATTAAAAACTTGAAAAAGCCTTTCTTGCCTTGACCACACCATAGATCTGTAATAGTGTTAACTGAGGCTTTGCTATGTTTTCCATCTCCCAGAAACTTCTGGGTTTTGTGCCTCTCTCTTTGTGAAGGAGATGAAGATATGGTGGGTAATTTTTATCTAATATCACTATCCAGAGTTCCTACAGTTTGTGTACAGAAAGAGTCAAACCCTACTAGTCTTACTCATAAAAATTTTTCTTAGGGAGATGCCTCCTGTGAATCAAGTGAGTAGGATTTATAATTGGAGGAGTGCAATAAAGATATCAATAGATGAAGCAGGTTGATTCATCTGACAGTTTATTATAATAGATCATTTAATCTTACCACCCTGCTGGGTGAACTTAAGCTCATACTGCTTTATGGATTTTTTCGTTGTTTAGATCACAGAATAAAAAGCCACAATACTTGCAGTTTCTCAGATGTATTTAGACTCTAATCTCCAATTTTTCACTAATTAAACAAAAGGAGAAAATTAAATATTAGCAAGCAATCCTCTGTGGAGGTGGAGAAGGAGTGGGAGGTATATTATACACGACAGCCAAAGTTAAAGAAGTGCATGTGTCAATGGCACGCATGCAGGTTGCTCTCTTTGCTAAAAACAGTCCTTTTTGCCTCCTCTAGCCTGGGTGAGCACTACGCAGCACCTCCTCTGTGGCTGGTGCTTTCAATCTCCCTTAATACAGCGATACTGTTCTCTGATGTTCCTACACGTTCTTTCCTAGGCTCCCCCACTCATCTCAGTCGCACTCCAGCTCTCTGTAGCACTCCTCCCACACCCTGATCTTTTGATATGGCTGATTGGAAATTTCTCTGCAAAATGTGCTTTCTTCTTTTTCTGCATCAAGAAAGGAAACTTCCACCAAAATGGCATTTTTTTTTAAAAATGGAAAATGGTCTCAAAACTTCAAAACATATTTAGCCAGCTGGATTATTTTGGTTGGGCATACCAAATAGAAATGTTCTGGTTTGGATCCATTTCACGTTAATTTGTGTTCCTCTGAGCTCCCACACAGAAGATGTGGCTCAGATACCTTCAGCTTGCAAGCAATGCTATCCCTCATGGGCTGCAGCCTTGGCACATACCAGCCTCTGCTCTGGTGAACAAAAGGCATCCAGCTTCTATATAAGCCCCAGAATGTGAAATTCCAGAGGCCTAGGAATAAATAATCTAATGGCAGGGAGAGAGGTGGCATTTCCTCTGGTCTCAGCACAAGATGAAACAACTGGCTTCACACTTGCATCACCTTAAAGTTATTAGGGTGCAGCACATGGCTTCCCCTGGGCCTGAGCAATTGCACATAGGAGAAGAAATCTGTTTAGAAGGAACCAAAACATTTTTTCTTAAAGCTTTTAACGCATACAGAGAATAAGGGAGCAAGGGCGGTCTAAGGCGTAACCATTTGGGATAAGCTACCTAACACATCAGGGTGAGAAAGGGGATTTCTTGTGTATACCAGCTTCAAGAGAGAAGCAAGGAGCTGGCGCTGTGAGGAGACAGGAAAGGTGATGGTGTGGAAATCCTGGTGTGGGCAGAAGTGATTTTGAAATGGCAGTTTTATGGGAACTCAGAGCACTGGCTATGCCAATGATACCTAGACTGACTGCCCCTAGATAGATGGATTCTTTCTGTCTCAGCCAGGCAATTATAGTTCTGGCATCTTGGGCAGTCTCTGAGCTCAAGAAGATTTATTAGTTTTACAGCAGAGTGAGCTGAGTAAAATGATGACTTTTGCAAACAGACCCCAGGAAGGTTGTAAAACTTTCTTGACAAATTTTAAATGTAAAATGTAACTGTATACACAGCATAATAGGTAATTCAATATACACGATGCATAGTCAGATATGCATCACAATTTAATATTAACCCAGAGAACTTACCTGTGTGAGAGACCTTTTAATTAAAAATGTTGTAATTTACTGTTTTATTGCAGTATAGCAATGGTGAGGTTTCCGTACTATGCCTGTATTTGCCAAAAGACATGAAACCTAACAGGAAAGCCAAGTAACCACAGGTCACAGTATATGTATTATGGGGAATGAGCTTATTGAAATAATTGCAAAGAATTCCCTCTGAATCAGTGGCCTTGAGTTGATTTTAACTTCCTTAAAATGCTTATAATCTTTTTGCATGCTTCTAAGCATTTCAATGCATACTGAGCATATGATACTGCTCCACTTTTAAATCCAATCCTATCCTTTATGAGGAAAAATCACAGTACATGCACGTGCTTATCTCCCACAAACACAATCCAGGGGTTGTAAAAAGAGTCTGGTATCCCTTGGGGGATGTTAAACATTAATAATAACAATAGGGGTATGCAAACAAAGAAAGCGTCCCTGTTGGATTTACATGCATGTAGCTAAGAGTAAGTACTAAATGAAGTGAGGGCCCAAGAGACCCTAAGGAAACCTGAATTAGTGGTTCTTCAAAACCCAGGAAAGTTAAGCCAGCTAGAAGCACAATAAATGATCATTCATATGACCTGGCATCTGCATTCACCACAGTGTTTCTTAGTGAATATACACACCAAAACACACTCAGAAAAACAACAGAACCAGACTGGATCTGGGAAGAATTGATATATTTTTGACCTTGCATGTGACCATGTTGTACTTTAAACAACATCATCTAATTGGTAATATGCATTAAATTTCTCTCCAGATTTTTTAACAACTGCAAAAATTATAGCTGTTTTCTCCTTTGTCTCCCTCTGCCTTGCAGCCAGAGAATTTATCTCGGTGACCTCCTCTGACAGTCAATGCTACACAATGACCTCACACAGCATATATGAAGATTACTATTATCACTTGTAATTTATATCCTCCTGTAATGACACCACGTATCTCAACTGACTGTTTCGAAGTTCCCCCATCACTCAACAGAACTTCAGGACTGGATGACATGGACACAGTGTACCCCGCATGGATAAGGAGATGTGGTCCTCATTCCAGAATGATGCACAGCAAATGAAGAAAAGACTCAAAATTATTTGCATCCTTTTAACTGCTTGTACAGAGGAAGAAAGGGTATGTTTTCAAGACTCACCTGAGGTTCCAGAAGCAGAAGTGCTTCTTTCTGGAGAGACTGTAGAAGAAAGAGACCGTCCCGTAGTAGATGCAGCAACCAAACTCTCATTTTGTGCCAACTGTGTTCCACTTGCTTGTGTAGCTGGAAATGAGACAGATGTTCAGCTAAGATGCACCTGCACAAGCACTGCCTCAGATCCTGGACCATCCCTCAGACAAACACTCTGACCATCACAGAAAAGACTTGAGGTAAGGAAGCACTACATCCTCTGGTAACTGCCTCTCAAGGAACAAACCATCCCTACGGAATTGTTACTACTGGCATAGCTGAGGCATCTTCAAAGCACATTGTAGAAAGAGAAACAGCCTCATATCTGTGCCAGAAGACAACCCATAACTCTGAACTGGGAGCCTAGAATAGTTAGATAGTGTTGCACCAAGAGCAACAGGAGCAGAAGACAGAAGCTCCATTTACTGCCCTCTATATTTTCCTTGATTTTAAAATCAATCAATCAATCAATCAAGCTTCACTTACAACTGTCATATAATGTGATACTGTATAAAGTTTAAGGATTGCAATTAAGCAAAGAGTTAATTATTTCATTTTGTGCCATTAAGGCCTAGGAAATAACATATCCCCGAATATTAATGCATGAAAAATAAATTGTCTTATTTCTGCTCTCACTCAGTCAACAGGAGATCAAGGCGATTGTGTCACAAGATTTGCAGCCTAAGGTGAGGCCAAGACAATGGTGCAGGGTGTGACCTGAGCCCATGGAACTGCAGGTCACTGAATGATGAGAAATAATTTAAGATATTCCAGCATTGCCCATAATTCTTACGTCTGTACTCAAACCTCAGAATAACAACAGGCAAGAGAGTGCCTACTGAATAAAACATAGAGGTGCCCAAGAGTAACCTTGTACTTCCTGTCTGATATAAATCAGAGAGGCGACTGAGCTGTGAACTGTTTTCAGTGCCTCTTCATATGAATTTTAAACACTGGAACTAAAACAACTTTAAGACATGTTTTAGTCAGCGAGCAACATCACACACATGCAATATGTAAATCCTGAGGAATGCTTCATCGCACACTTTATCTAGAAACCGATTACCAGTTTGGCCCCTCAAAGAACCCAAACCTCCCTATTCTACTGCTACCCACCTTTAACTTGGCCCTTCCCTTCCCCTCTTGCTCATTAAGTGCAGTACCTTAGAAAAGCAAGCTTCAAAAATCAACAAGCTAAGAAAGAGTGAGCTGAAGCTGCTGGAGTCAGGGGATTCATATAACTTTGGAAACAGAGAAGCTGGGCAGACAGAAATGGTGTCTTTCAAGGCTGAGGCATGAAAATTATGCAAAACAAGCTTAAGTGCCTAAAACTTTCACTGGGATTCTAGTGATGAGAACCAGAATTTCATGTCAGCTTCCTTCAGAAACTTCAGCATCGTACCCCTTCAATATGCAAGTCTAACCTGCAGTAGAGAGGAGCGTAAAAAGCCCCACTACCTCATTTTATACTATGGTATAGTGCAAGGATCTGAGAATGTTAACAATTCCTACATTCTTTGCAGGGAAGCTTTGAATGAATCTTTAAAAGCAAACTTTTTCCACATTTGATTCTTATTGTTGTGGCTTCAGACTCAAATTTTGTACGTTGAATTTTAATCAGAGATCAATTTTTTAAAAAGGAAAAAACCAAACCTGAGGTACCTCCCTCTCCCTACAAGATGCACAGACTTGCAGCAGTAACAGCAACCATCTTGTGGCTCCCTTGTCGCAGGTTAGTAAAGGATTGCATGGGAAAATGAAAAGTAAGTCAGAATAACAGTAAGCCTTCATGTGCAGAGACACTCGAACACAAACATGCTTTGTGAACACTGCAAAACAATCAGGTGTGTGGGAGAGAAGAGGAGGGAGGCAGCCGGTTACCCTGTAACCCCACAGAGGGCTGTTTTCCCATGGGGATCACTCGTTCCACGCATCCTATCAGTCCTGGCAGCAGCCCAGCCTCGGGTGCTCCTCTTGTGTTTGGGAGCTGTGAGAACAGATTGTTCTCAGGAACACGGGCTGTGCACTGGATATGCCTTGGCAGGGGATTGGGAGGGGAGGGATGATGGTATTTCTATTTTACTTTTTTTTAATTCAGCCTGGGTGAGATTCTCCCAGGGACCCAGGTAGCACCAGGTATGACTTACACCTTTACCTAGGGCTTGGCACGAAGCTTGTCGCATTTATTTCACCAGACTGCAGAACAGGCTCAGTGCCCCCTGTGCCAAGGGGTAAAACAGAAGTGCTACAGGGCAAAAATTCGTGTGCCAGTTTTCACCACTTCCAAGATGAAAAACTCGACCTGGTGGGTAAGGCTCCCTTAATTCCACTGCAAGATTAAATCCTAGCAACCCAATTCTCTGCTGACTTGTGGCTTTGAAGCAGCTTTTAAGCAGCATCCAAGCCTCACGCCTAATGCACAGCACAGGCTCCACCACCAACACATTTAGCAGATGAGACAGCTTCTGCACCAAAAGCCTGTGGGAACAGAAGCATCCATACCCTGCTCGTGCACTCAACAGCACAAAACGCCTGCTAGAGATCTGCCTTTTTGGTAAAGCCCGTAACGCATATCCACGCGAGCTGTAACTCGGTCCCAGCGGCAGAAGCCAGCGCAAGCCCTCGCTGCGGGGACTCTGCGCGGGCGCGGTGACTCAGCCCTGCCCTCCCCGCTGGCACATCGCTGCAGTAATTCATCACGCTTCGCCTCTGCCAGCTGCAGCACACATTCCTGCCTGCTGCCAGGGGGAGGCCTGGCCTTGCAGAAAAGCAGCGCAGCACGGAAGGGCGGCTGCTGCTGCTGCTGCTGCTGCTGCTGCTGCATCATCGGTTCATGGGTTTGTTGTCAACAGCTGATTATGAATAAAAATGGTGAAGCAGTATAGAGTGGAAAATAGCTGTCCAAATGGGGATGATTGCTGCGGCAGCAGAACTCTCCGGTGGTGATGCAGCTCTCCCTGCTGATATTTTGATAAGATAAATGACAGTGTGTTAACACGTGTTTGGCAAAGGGATAAGCAACAACAGGGAACCTGAAGCTGCTCTGCAAAGAGTCTGAGTTTCAGGAATTTCCTTACCCTCTATGCTTCAAAAACCCTTCATTTTCTTTAACCAGCTGAAATTTGACACATATCCTCACTTGATCTTAGCATGGTTTTCTATTTAACCTACGTATAATCTACATACACTTTGGCATTTCCTGATAGTACTTTAAATTGTCTTTACAGTAAGCTGCTACCTAATTAGTTTTGACCTTGTAAGATGCTTCAAGTAGCGCACAAATACTCTGCATATACTCTGTGCTCTGCAAAGAATATAGACATCTGTATGTGTGGTGAAATCTTTCTCGACCAATAAATCTATCAAGGAAACACTTTAAAGGGGCAAAACGAACTCCACCCGAACCATGTTAAAATAGCAGCACAGAGGCTTTGTTATATGGAAGACTAAAGCTTTTCCCTGGAGCTCGTATTTTTAGCGTTAACACACATACACGCCTTGCCCCCATAATCCGTAGCCTGAAAAACCATTTGCATTAATGAGTGCATGAAAGCTTTGAAAAATCCGATTTTAGCAATCCCAATGACATTTTTGCCCATTCAGAGGAAATAAAATTGGCTAGGGAGGTAACCAAACAGATCTTAGTTTTAATGTTTACATCCATAGTTGATTGCATCTGCTGTCTGCAGCTTTATGTTTTTTGGTAAGCAAAACCCCAAAGTATTTTAAAATACATATTCTAAAACTTCTCTCTGCATAAAATGTCTCAGCAGCCAACAATACTCAGTGTTTACCTACAGAATGTGCTAAAAACCTGAGGAAAATTGAACAATACCTGTTAGTATAATGCTTTTCTGGTTGTGTTCCTGAAGTAAAACTTCCTTTCCAATTACCAGCAGTTTGATTAAAAAAAAAAAAATCAAATCCTCTGTTTCCCCTTGTCACTTTTTAATATTTAATATACCATTCATTGCACCATAACGTATCATCCAGGAGAGTGGCACAAGATAACTCAAAAACACAACAGTCAAAAATCCACTGTTATTTGTCACGTAACACCTTGAGTGCTGATCTTACATAAGATGCTTGCTCCATATCCAAGGGAGGAAGAACAGAAATTTTTGTTGCATTTCATTTCTTATTCTCTTTGATAACTTCAAGTGTTCCAGGATATGAAATCCTGATTGCAGATGCAATTTTCTGTGGTGTGACACCATATAAATTCTTGTTTTAAGAACTGAACTGCACAAGTGAGGTCACTGACTAAATGAGAACTCTTGGATTTGACACCTTATATTGATAAATAAGAAGGCTAAGGAGACCAGTGTAATGTTGGCTTCTAATATAATAAAAAGGGCAGGAAGGCAAGAAGGACAGATTGTACTTGTGGCCTGCAGAGGAAAAGAACACTGAAGTCTGAAAAAAAAAAATAAAGGACAAAGATGTTTACATGATTTCAGTGTATGGAGCACTGGGGGCTTTTCCTGAATCTATAATAAAAGGTGACAGGAGCCACAGAAATTGCAGCAGAGAGAGGAAGCCCTGTCACATCTTAGTTGTGTGAATGCAATCATTTGCTGAAGCTTTTAGCAGGGATTGAATCTGAGAAAGGGATGACTTCCATTACAAAATGACAGAAGTGCCTGCTTTTTATTAAAAATCAGTTGTAGCAAAAGTAAGTTTTGAAGTCTTATAAAGGCACCACCAATTTCTGCCTGAGTTTCACACAGCCAGCGCAAAAATGGGGAGAAACGAGTGCTAGTGAAAAGGAAAGAGAGAGGGCAGCCAACTTTCCTCTGCTGTCCATTTTGAGAGCAGGGGTGTTGCTGTGCCTGCGCTGGCTTCGGGGGTGCAGCTCCCCTGGGCCGGTGCTGCTGCCGGGGGCTGGGAGGATGCAGTGGAGGCAGGGACACCCCACTCTGCCCGTGCTGAGGTGGGAATGCAGGGGTGGTTATAGCCAGCAGGTGGATGTCCTGGATGTCCTGGACATGCTGTCCCAGTTTTCTTTCTTACTAAGGGGATTGAGAGGCAGGTAAGCCCTGTTTTTAGGTTAATTCACCAAGCAGTTTTTCATCACAAGTTTGGCGGGGGGACGGGGGGTTAGCTTAAGTGAGGAGTTTTAAAACCAAACCACAACACAAGCAGCTAGGGACTGAACTCTAGCTGGGGGGAAGAGAATGCGAGAGGAATGGAAAGTAAGCACGTTGCTGAAAGCTTTTTGCCCAGGCCCATCCCACCTCCAGCACCTCTGTACCCCCAACACCAGTTTTTCAGCGCAGAGCAGCGGCTGGAGCTAAGCTGCACTGGCAGGCATGCCTTTCCTCATCAGCTTTCCTCCCCTGCCGGGAGCTCTACCTGTCACCAAGGTTTAGTTCCAGGTGGCTGTGCTGCCCCGGTAGCCACAAGCCAGGAACGTCTGCCAAACTGAGAGGAGCAGGAATCACATCCATAATGCCATGTGCCCTGCTGCGGGCTTCTGACAGGCCTGCAGTGCAAAAACTGCAAATTTTAAGAGACTTTTCGGGGCCTTTGGTATCACTTTGAGCAGCTTGTGCATTGGCCAGGCTGTGTGTATTCTGTGACTCACTGACAGTGGCATTTAAAAGCCAAGCCAAAACCCCAAAGATTTTGGGCTGACAATCAGACCAGTCCTTACACAACGCACAGCGGGAAAGCTGCATCAGTAGAAGGTGAAACCACGAAGTGAAAAGGGAATAGTTCTCCAGGAAGCTTAGCAGGCTTGGGTCCATGAGGGGTGGCTTTAAAGGAAAATTTGCACAAAAAAAGCATGCAGACTGCTTCACAGGAGTACCTTTTCAGGCAAATAAGACAAGGGAAGAGAAGTCACATTCTAATAATTCACCACTGTTCAGTATGCTGTAAACATCGATTCTGAGAGCATTGGTGTACCACTGACTGCTGAGGTAAATATCTAGAGTATTTATTTTTAATTTTTTTGTCAATTAAATATAAAAAAATGGAGTGTTTCAAAGCTCTGGTTCATCAAAAGACTGGAGCAAACATTTACAGTGCACATCATAGACAAACAAGGGAGACTGAATTTCATCTTAAGTTTATGGAGGTCCTTTTGGATGTTATTATACTTTTTTAAATTAACTCAACTATTTGCTGGGTATGTGGGTTTGATTTTTTATTTGGCTGGGTTTTTGTTTGGGATTTTTGTGGGATTTTTGTTTGTTTGTTTGGGGGTTTTTGTTTGTTTGTTTTTGTGGTTCTTTTAATTATTTTTTTTTCTAAAATCCAGTCTGATATTCCAGGCCAACACACATGTTATTCTGAAGACTTATGGGAAATAAAAGTATCTCCTTAGATTGATGCAGAGTAATTAGTACCACCTCTCTTTCAGTACTATGACTCACAGTAATAGAAAACATAATGAAACATAGTCTTGTAATACATAGAAAAATAAGAAACAAAGGGGTGTTGTTCTGACACCATTCTGATCACACAGAATAATTTATTTTTGACTAAATACTTATTGGAAAAAAAAAACAAACAAAGAAGAAAGTAAAAAATTAAAACCCTTCCGAATACACCTCTCCCAATTACAGGGAGATCAAAATGCTGTGTTGAAGGCTTCAGACCACCTCCATTACACATAAAAGTTGTAATATTCTTTGTCGAGGATTCTAGGGCAAGAGTCATTAAAGATACATAACACGGTAGGATGAATAGCTCTGCTTCCCCAAACCACCAAATCCAAACCACCAAACTACTCTTTTTGGCCTCCTTTTACTGTTTTGCAGAGTTTTACAGAAATGTAGCACAGAATGAATCAGAAATGGCTCAACTAAATCATCACTTACTGCGTGTTGTGCTGAAACTTGTATTTGCTGCTGAAGTCACTGCTCGTGGCTGTGTTGTTGTGCCTCGTGTTGTTTGTGATGTAGCACTAGGTGAAGAAGACGTGGGCCCTAACATAGGAAAGACATTCAATTTATTCCTCAGTTTTGTAAACACACATAAAACACACCTACTTCCCTGCTTGCAGACTAATTCTAAGTTATCAAAAGGATATTTAATTGAAATTCAAGATCAACAGGGTCAGGGCCCCACTGACTCCAGGGAAAGCCACTCCCTGTCCCACAGGTGGGTCATCCCACTGAAGACAAGCCTGTGATAATGCAGTTGGAAGGCATAGCTTGGAGCTTCTTTTAAGCCTGACCAGAAGGAAGCTCCTGCACACACCTGTAAGGTTTCACCAAGGAGCACACTCTGTAAAACAAATTCCCAAACCAAGAGGCACTGCTGCTTAATTTCCTCAACGACCACTAGAACAGCATCAATTAACTTGGAGATTTTCACTTACTGCTTGTGATGATTTCACTTGTAGTTCTGACTGCGGTTGTTGTCGGCACTGGTGCTGCCAATGTTGTTGCTCGTGAAGTTGTTGTAGTCACAGGTTCCACTATTGCAAGAAAGGCATTCACATCATTATTGATTTATTTTATCATGCCTAAACAAACATCACATTCCTCTAGCTACGTTCTCTTACCAAGGCAGTGAATTTCTGCGTAAAGGCTGGCCCTGACTGAGCTTTATTACCCACACATTTTGAAAGAGGATTCAAAGCACATGTGGTTGGTTTTGGAGGGGAGGTTTGGCCTGCGAACAATCTGCAAGTTGCCTGCTGGAAGGTAGTAACTTTTCCTTCCAGCCAGCCCCTAAAGGAGAGGCACAACATCTCTGGGGTTATACAGAGGTGCTTGGCTTGACTTCCAGGGCAAGAAGTGAGGGGAACAGAGCCTGGTGTGGACGGATGGGTTCACTGTGCTGCTGGACCACCCCTCTGAGCAGCACTTTGCTGCACACCAGTTTAGTAGGAGGAGGGATGTAAAATCTCCATAAAGAAGCGTGAGTGACAAATGGGAACACAGCTTATAGACCATAGGTAAAGAGCTGAAGGGGAACAGACTCCACCGGTCTTTGGGCAATTCTTCCCTATGCTTGCCCACCTTGAGACACATTTGAATCTTCTTCACTGGCCAGCTTTCCCAGATCTTCCTCCTCTGCACCCAGATTTCTGGGGAAAAAGGAGCACCCAGCAGGCCTTCCTCTTTGGAGTATAGTAAAGCTTAGGACATTGTAGATGATATGGATAGTATTCTCCAGCAAATGATATTCCTTGGGGTGAACTTGGTGCCCATTGTAAGGTGACTCCTAGTTCTCTCCTCAAGAGGAGTGAGACTTGGAGGCTAAGGAGAGGGGAAAGGGCTCCTGCAGGCAGCAGGGATTCCTTCCCAGCCACTGCTGGTATGGAAAGATGGGAGCAGAGCTGCCCAAACATCACTAAAGCAATAGCAAGGTTTAAATCACCTTGTCCTGCTGTGCATGGATGGCATACTGCAGGTCCTATGTACCCTGGCACTTGCTCAAAGGAATGGACTTACCAAATTACAGCCAGGGAATCTGGACTAAAACCCCCCCCAACAAATCAATTTAAGAGCCCAGCTTTCAATTCTGTAATCTAACGCAAACAGGAAGTGCTACTGTCAGCTACAGAGGCTCATTTAAATACCTGACAACTACTACCTCTACCTACCTACTACCTCTTCTAGCATTTCTAATGGATGGCATACATGAAAGAATAGGAATAAATCATTACATGCCATGTAATTTTCTCTCATATGACTTAAGTACTTCTAAATGCAACGTTCACACTGGAACTTTTGAAATATAACTTACACTTTCTTTCTCTGCTCTCAGTTTTCTGGCTGTTCACCTAGAATAGCAGTGCCTCAAGGAATGGGCCTCCTTGTTCCACGTTCACAAATTGCTTTAATCTCAGACTGGGTTTCTAATGCTTTCCTCATAGGCATAAATAAAAACACTGCTTTCCCTTCCATGACAAAAAGCTGCAAGAAAAATTTCAGTGAAACATTCAAGGAGTTAATTCACTGTGGGGTGTTGGGCGTTTATAATGTGTCTTTTAAACAGACATAAACATCAGGGTTTTTGAGAACTGCATAAAAGAACTGCAACACAATTTGAATAGGTCTTAATCTTCTGCTGTAACAAACACAATATATGCATATTTCGCCTGGTTGCATCTTATCCACCTCCATTACTAGCACTTCAAGTGTATACTTCGTAATCTCAGTGCTTTCTGCTCCACAGCAGACTCATTAGTAGCCCTAGTTATCAAAAAATAGAATACTGTGTCCATGTTTTCTTCTCTCACATGTATAACTTATTAGATGCAGCAGTCTTTAATATTCAGACTAATAAAGGAGTTCACATGATTGAAATATGGTCAATATTGATTTTTCATACATTTTCATAACAAAGCTGCATGATGAAGAGAACTGAACGTGACAGTCGAAGATGCAAACCAGAATCACAGACTTTTAACATCTGAAGCAGGTATTTTCTCTGTTAAGTCTTCTTGAACTGCGAGTCTTTGGTAATTTATTAATCTCTGATCTCACTTGAATCACTCCTTGAGAGGATAGGAACTCACAGAACCTTTTTCACCTGAAACAAAAAGTGTAGCCTGCTCAAAATAACTGTCTCCATACTAAGATACTTCAACCCTTTCTTTGCAACAGAGTTCCATAAGAGATTCAGGGAAATACACTGCTCTACGATCACCCTGTATGAAACAATTCACCTGATTTCTCCCAGAAGTCGGAAAAGCTGAAAGCTAGAAAGACAACAGGATCTTCAGAACTCCAGATAACAGCAAATCGGAACTCTTACCAGCTTTTGATGTTACTGCAGAAGTGGTTGGCTTGACAGTAGTGGTTTGAATGCCATCTTCTGAAAGAAACAGAAAGAATCATATTACTTCTGCACTTTCTGGATCTATTTAGCACTACAAAGTCATAATAGCAGGGAGCACCATGGACCTTCCTGGAAAATCAAGTTCAGAAGCTTATTAGCAGAAGCAACCAAATCATATAACTCTGCTACCAACCTCTTCAAGCTATATCCTAAATCTCTTCATTTTGCCCCGACTGCTGTAATGGGGAGCATCTGCTGCTGCCTCCCACCTTGGACTGCATGCTGTTTTCCCACTGGTGTCTCCCAGGCTAGTTGGGAGGGGGAAATGGAGCCAATTAAAGTTTTTTTTTTTTGCTATCTCCTCCTCTCCTTGAGTACAATCACAGCTGCTCTGAGTCTTCAGGGTGGAGGATTAACTAGAATAACTGGCCACAGGAGTAAGCAGCCCTTCTCCTGCCTTGAAGTAACAAAATTGTTCTGGCTCCCTGGCTAGCATAGGCATTTCAGGAGGGCTTTTCAGCATCACCCTGATCCCTAAACACGAGAGGAAGAGGAAAATTCACAGAACATGGCTTGAGAAGCACCATATTGAGTAATGACTGATTTTTCCCATTGCCCTCAATGCAGTGCTCCAGCTATTGGGATTTTACTGCCGTAAATGATGCCAGTCTTAAAAGGTCATTAGTAGGTGGCTCCTCAATATTACAAAACAAATAAATCATCCTAAAAAGATACTTCAACATACAAAAGGCAAACTAATTTCTGTCTCTTCTTACTGTGCTGCAACAGCATAACTGAAAAAGTGTTCTGGCTTCAAACAAGATTTTCAGTCTTATTGCTGGGGTGTTAATATTTTTCTACTAAAAGAAGTTAGGGGGTGTTGAAGGGGGTGAAAAAGCTGCACTGACGCAGAAACAGGCATTTCTGGACCATTTTAGTCTGCTGTGAGACAAGTATGGGTACATTTGTGGAGGAATAGATCAACTCTGTATCTTAATGGGAAAGGAAAATGGCACAGGCTAATCCCCATGTGCTGTCAGGTCTGGAGCGTGACATCCTGTCAGGCTGCATTAGCATGCTGTAATACAGACATGCTAAACTGAGTCAGGACAGCATGTCAGTATTCTTGTGTGACTCCATTCATGGTAATATCTGCTGGCATTCTCTCTTTTTTTGGCTACAGGGCAGAACAGTCAGTTTTGTTCCCTTTGCTCAGTGTACTGCGCTCTGATTAACATTTCATGAGCACCACCCGAGGCCTGCAAGAGCCACAGATCTAGCCTGGGAAAAAAATAATATCTAATACAATTGCAGGGGCTCTGCAGAAACGTATTAAGGTCTAACCAGATGAGCCCTTACAACTCCTCTCTAAGCAGTGTGTTATCAGCCCTCTTGGCACCTACATGTTTCTAAATGGGTCTCAGCCCCTTCCCAGTGAGCCCCACTTTCTTGGGCATCTTTTCTAGGTATGCTGTTCCCTCCATAATGCCTTGTCATAGCACATGCTGGCCCAGTTTGATATGGGCATATCCTACATAAAATTAAATGAGTCCCCTATGTGCCTGCTGCTGCCCCAGCTCTACTCCGCGGAACACGCGTGGACACAGTCACACCAGGCACAGACTCGTGCACACTGCATTTAAAACACAGGTTTTCTTGCCATTTGGTTACCCAGTCAGAGTAATCCTTCATAGCCCACACTTGAAATACTCGGAAAACAAATTTTATCCAGAGACACCTAAAGGCAATCTTGTTTCCCTTAACAGCGAGCATTTTTCCATCTCTTCATTCTCATTATGTGCTGCTGACAAAGCTCCTGTAATCCCCCACACCACAAGGCCACAGCACTAGAACAGAATGTTTTTTCAACAGTGCCTACATTTCATATGGTTTTGTTTTAACATATCTCGGTAGCTACCATGACTGTAACGCCAGCTAAATGTACCAGCTGGCCAATCAGCTCCTTCCCAAACTCACTCTTCCCAAAACTCTTCCTCTAACTCAGCATGACTTCGTAGGAAGCTCATTGCAATACTTAGATTATTCATCCTTTAAAGGTGTTCCATTTAATAACCATGTTGATAGGCCAAAGTTTCCTCAAAACTGAAAAAAAAAAGTGAATATAAGTCCCAGTTTTATTATGACTCACTATTTGTTGATTTTATCACAGGTTAGAGATAAACTAAGGTAAATTCAATTAACGAAGTCCAATAGGGTTTTATGAATTAATTGTTTTCATGAAGTGGTGAATAATTAAGTATACTTTAAAAATAAGTTGAAAGCAACACTGAAGAATGTTGAAAACGTGACAGGATTGTGGGGGGGAACTGTTTGATTAAAAGAAATGATAGAACTGGTGGCTAATTATGCTCTTATTTGCAATGTTAAATTGTAACTAAGGAGAATCCTATTGGGGATAAAAGTAAGAGATCAAAAAATGATAGAGAAAAGAATTTTCACCATTAGAGACTGCTGATAGACAAATAGAGGGACACAAATCTTCATTTTTCTGCTCAGGTCAGGTTGGCTGCAGCCTCAGATGACAGACAACTAAGTAAAGTTACAATTGCATGGTTTTTTAGCAAGTTCAAATGCAGTGATCCCTTTGATATGAGAGCACCTTGATGTACTCTGATGTAGGAGTAGCCAAAATCTACTCAGCAATTGCTGCCACACAGAAACCACTGCCATTTGCAGTGTTTGCTGGCAATAAACCCAGCTAAAAGAGCACAGGTGACCCGTGAGGCAGCACCCTTGTGCCTGGAGCCAGAACACACACGGAGCTAAAAGGCTCTCAGACACAACACTGAGCTGAGCAAAGGGGGGATGCTGGTGGCTGTAAGATCCAAAAAGAAAAAAGCCCCATGTCTTAAAGCAGATGATAAGGCAAGAAGAAACCCAAACTGGGAGAGACATAACAGGAGCGGAAGAAGAGAAGGGAAAGGCAGAAATGTCTAGAGACAGTAAGACACTCAGGGTCTCAGGGAAAAATAAGAAGGAATGAAGAAGAGATCCAAGAACATTCGACACATGGCCACAAGACCAAACTGAAAAGAGAGTAACTGTTGTGGCTTGTTTGACTTTTTGGTCAGGTTCACAGAATTTCCATTTATTGTCTTTTCTAGCTTAGATTTATATTTGTTCTAAAATGAAAGCATTGGTCTTCAGATTTCAAAATGGATGAACTGAAACACTGAACTTACTTTCTTCTTTTAAATTTAGAAGGAGTCCCTGAATTTAGACAGGATGGACCAATGGCCACAGTTGTCCTCAAACCGCAGCTTTTGATGTAGGCTTCAGTCTCTAAGATCTGGGTTTGGAGTTCTCATAAACTTTTATCTCTCTCTCTTATTATTTTTAGCTTTACACTGGGAAGATAAACAGGTTCTGACCTCGTGTTAATTAGGTGCCTGTTATTACTATAATCAGGACAGAAAAAAAAAAAAAAGGAATGATTGCATATTATTGTATCAGTACTTCTGTTTATACCCTACAGGATACCACAGGTCATAAACCACAAAGTTTAAAACACCACATGAAACAGCTAATACAAAACTGAATGCCAAAGCAAAAACATTTTAAAGATTAATAGATTGTTCAAATTACATTGATTATATTCATTACATAAATTACTGAATTTAAGTGCTGTGCAGTTTGGCATCAATATCTACCTTTGAAAAGAAATAATTTTTATGGAAAAGTCACTATTGTTACAGATAACGAGTGGAATGGCCTGCTTGACATTTCTTTCACTTGACATTGCACTAGATAGACAAAACCACATGGTTAAAATCCTTTCATTCAGATGAAGTACTTGGTCCAGCTTCAGAAGCGAGTTAAGAAGGGCGTGGATTCCTGGAGGTGAGGAGTTAGTGGAGAACCATAAAAATCATAAGGAGTCTGGAGAAACATGACCTCTCAGGAAGGATTGAAAAAATTGCATTTGTTCAGCCTAGAGAGGGAAGGATTAATGGAAGGCACGACAACAGCAGTCAGTAGGTGAGGAGCTGCAGCCAAGACAAAGGAATAAACTTATGTCCACTGAAGTTTGAATGAGAGGTAATGGACAAGGGAAATTTGGACTATAAACTCTGCAGATATTTCAGTCCCTGTGTCAAACTGCTGGCATAACAGCCAGAAGCTAGTGTTTTAACCATTTGGCTGATGAGGATGGAATATATTCCCACTCAAAACCTGACCAATGGTCTACAGGCTGTAGCTGGAAACAATTACCAAAGAGGTGTCCTGAGGAAACATGCACATGATAATTCCTTGCTTCAAGGTTATAAAGCAGAATCCACAGGTTTTTATATTATGTTTATCTATTATATATTATCATAGAATCACAGAATGGTTTGAGTTGGAAGGGACCTTAAAGATCATCTAGTTCCAACCCCGCTGCTGTTGGCAGGGACACCTTTCACTAGACCAGTGTGCTCAGAGCTCCATCCAGTCTGGTCTTGAACACCTCCAGGGAAAAAGCATCCACAGCTTCCCTAGGCAACCTGTTCCAGCACCTCACCACCCTAATTAACTCTACCCTAATTTAGTAAGAAATTTCTTCCTAATATCTAATCTAAGCCTATTTACTTGCAGGATGTTATATTATGGCTGTTCGTGTGACCCTGGGCCTTTGCAACTACACACAAGTTATGGAGAAATCAAAGTTGCTTTTTTGATTCCTGTTTTTCCACATCATCAGAAATAAATAGTGATCTCTTTTTAGGCCATGATAATTCTGCCAGCCCTCACGACCATGAAAGGGCCTCCTGTAACCATTGCTTCAGCAGCACCCATGTAAAGACTGTATAGTTAATCCAAAAAATATTGTCCTTTTTCAAGAAAGTGATAGCTGTCCTTGTAAGAAAATCTGGTACTGATCTGGGAACAAAGAGTTCCCAAGAAATAGCTGCTGCCTGACAACGTACACAACTTGTTTACTCTTACCTTGGAGCTCTGTTGTCTGTTACGTTTTCTCTTTCTTTTAATGCTGCTTCATCTTTTCATTCTCTTATCTGATCTTTCCCCAGGCCCAGTACAGTCCTTGCACTTCTCTTATTTCTGTTTTCACTAACCATTCATCTTTCTTTCCCTGTGCATGACCATTTACCTTAAACCTTGAGATAAATTTATTTTTTCTTTCGTGGTGCATTTTTGTATAGAGGTTCATACATTATCCAAAGAACAAAAATACTGTTAGGAGAGGTTTAAGTGCAATTTTAACAGTGTTGGTTGAAACCATCAACTCCTTTCTTGCTATTCAAAGACCACAAATAAAAAAATCTATTAATGAAACACTTCAGAAATAAATTAAAAAAAAAAAGGAATAACCCTGAATTATTTCTGAAATAATGAATTTCATTGAAGTAATACTGTTTCTAGTGCATTTAATCCTTAAGCACTTGTACTTAAGATTCTCCTTCTACAGTCACGTAAAACTGGATTTTAAATGGGAACCAAGGTTCTGATGTAACCCTGTAAATGGCCGAAGCTGATAACAGCTGACACAGCTGATAAGTGTGTAGTGAAGGACATTAAATTAGACAAAGCCATTTGCAAACTTCATGAATTTGAAGAAAACTCAAAAAACCCCACAACCTTCATGTTTTCCTATTTCTTCAGTATGCCAAGCAATACTCCAAGTGTGGCATGCCTCACACACACATTCAGACGTGCCTGTAACAGGACCTGCACACGACCACTCAGGCTGTGGCAGCCCCTGGTGAAAGGAAAGCTGTGTCCTCAGTAGCAGCCCCGTGCTGGGTCACTGCCACTTCACTGTCACCAAAAGCCACAATGGTTTTGCACTGCTGCAAAAGCTCTTAACGCAGCCTCCTGCAACATAAGCCATTTTCCACCTGAGGATTTTCTCCACTGTGAATATCTTACACTGGCAGCTGGAAGGACAACATGGGCCCTGAACAAAGTTGCACTGGCCATGTTTAAGGCGAATCCCTGTGAGATGTATTCAGATACTGCAGGCAATGCTAAAAGCCATAAGGCAGGGAGAAAGGCCACATCCTTTGCTGCCTGATGCCAACCAGCTGGAAGCCTGTGATTCCCACCGCCTAGGGAGGTGGGAAATCACCTCCGGTTTGCCAAGCTGTTACCTTCCTTTCAGTCACGTCTCTCTTCAGCAACAAACGAAAAACACACTATACGAATCCTACATGCGGAGATCTTACATTTAAGATCAACTTTCTACTTCTTCTCTGTAGCTGCTGGTCCTGGTTTGCAGGCTGGTGTCACAGGACAGACACAGCCTGCTGCAAAAGAGTGGGAAAAACTCACAGGCATGAGCACAGGGGAAGACACAAAGGCACGGAGAAGAAGCTCCTGGGCCAGAGACACATAATACTCTTCCTGCAAAAGGCAAAAGCACCTGAAAACAGCTGAAAGAGATGGAGACTAGGAAAGTGAAAGCATAAATGTAAAGCCCCGTAGCTGGAAAAGGCGACAGGGACAGGGCTCCTCCTGCATGGCATGGGAACGGGCAGCAGCAATTGGGGCAATTTGGGATTTGGTTTCTGCAGAGGAAACATAAACTGGGTGGGCTGGAGGCAGCCAGCAGCAAGAGCTGAGGGGAGGAAGGAAAGGGAGGTAGCCGCCACGATTTTTCCAGCAGGGAACAGAGAGAAGGCAGGAAATGCAGCTTTGGTGCCAGCACTGCCCCAGAGCTCCTCGTGCTCACCCAGGCGTGGGGCTAGCATGACCCAACACTACACACGAGCAGACAGCTGCTGGGAATTACCAATCCCCGGGCAAAAGGCTCCCACAAAGCCTGCTCACAGCACCCAGCAAACAGCTCCTGAATGGGAACCTGCTGCACAGAGAATTATTGACAAGGCAGCTGCCAAGGAACAGCCTCAGCCAATGTGGCTGTAGGTTGGTGAGGGCTCCCCTCCTCAAAACATTAATGAGAAGCATTGGATGAGTGCCCCTGTGTTACCGAGTATTCGAAACAACCCAAGCACAGCATGATTTGCCTCTCTGCTTATGTGGACATAGAAATCTGGGCACTTAACTAGCCAGTTTTAAGGCATTTTTTATTGCCTTAGAAGAAATGCAAACTCCCTATCAAAGGCTTTTAATCACAAGCTTTCTCAGTGTGCCTTCTGCTCACGTGAAACTTGGTGGATATCTCTATTACTGTGTACTACAGAGGGACGAGTACATTTTTTGCACTCCACAAAACAATAATTGTGCTCAGCATGCTCATCAGCACTCCAGCCTGCCTTGAATGAAGGCTCCAAGCTCTGCACTTCTCTTTATTTAAACCTGTTAAAACTATTTAATAGGTTTTAATTAAACCCTTTAAAGCTATTTAAACCACCAGATTGCCACCCTTTGATTGTGATATATATGTTTGTCCATGTGTAAGATAAAAGGTAGGAGTTTCTAAGGACTATATTATAGTACAAAAAATGAACTGCCACACCTCTCACCCTTGTGTTAGTCATGCTAAATAAATTTGAAAAATGTCCTTACTGGGTGCAATTTTATATAGATACCTTTCAACATATTGTGCATTTCTGAGCAGAACAAGAAAAAGAAATAAAGGGGAGCCCCTTCCCTTGCAACAGGAAGGAATAAGAGTGTGGGCGTAAGTCACCCCCACCCAGAGGGCAGAGAGAAAACTGTAATGCTTACAATGCTCCTTCCTTACCATGCTATTTCCAAGCCTATTTTTGCTTCCCATGAAAGAGGGTGTTTGGGTAGGGCAGATACGAAACAGCCAGAGCGGAAGCTGAGCCCGGGTCAGTCAGTAGCTCTCCTTTGCAATGTGCTGCAAAAGTTAGGGAAGTCATGTAGTTCTGTGCTATGTTTGTGATCCAAGTGCATCTCCAGCAGCATGACTAATTGTATAATTCAGGAAAGGGTCACTGCAGTGTCTGCTATGATGTATTTATTTTTAGAACATCCGGGATCAGCCTAGACACCCATTTTAGCCACACCCGCCCATGCCACTCTGTTCCTGACAAAGCTCTGAAAGCCTCTGGAACATCAAAAAGCAGTTCCTGTCAGAAAACTCAGTGGAAACACAAATTGCTTCTATAATTAATGTAATTCCATGCTCAATGGTCCATCGAGACTCTCTTCATCTTTTCCACACTGCCTAGAACAAAGGTTAAATGGTACAGAATATCCCAAAGGGAAGGCCCCAAATGGGCTTTGCAAGCCCTGAGTGGAGTACAGTCTCGCTGGAGTTACTTTATATGCAAGGATGAAGGGTATACTTTGAAAATATCTCATTTCTCTAATTGGCACATATCGCTGATGAAGACCTCCTTGTCTCTATCTCGCCAAGCTGATCGAACACTCATGTTATTCTGAATTTCTACCAATCTGATACAACTGCTGAGATCAGATGCAAAACTGAAACTCTTTTCTTACAAGCCTCATGTTACAAAGTATTCCTATTTAAAAAATAAATTTGTTACTACAAAGAGCACTTGAAACTGAGTGTCAGCACTGAGGACTTACCCTATCAAAGAGCAGTGGGAACTGCTGCATTAGCCACGCTGGCTCCCACTCGGAAAAACAGCTTCCTAGAGGAACAGAGTGGCCCACATGCAGGATGCTCAAGCCTGTCAAAATCCCAGCTCCCAGTCAGCGCCCTGGGAAGCCATGGTGAGCTGGGAGCCGATCATATCGTGCTGGTGAACAGCTATAGACATCCCCTGTACTCTTACTGGCAATTAGAGCAATTGTATTCCCCATGGCAATTACAACTATTACAATTACTATTGTGAATAAGCTGTTTCATTTCTACACAAACCTTTCTGCTCTTCTTCAACCTTATCTCCCATGAATGATCAATCCCCATTTCCCATTTTGCATCTGGACACAGCATTTTCTGCCAGCCCTTGGAAATGCAAGGGGAAAGCAATTAGGGAAGAAGCAGACAGTGCACTACAAGAAAGTGTCTCTAAGCCAGAAAGATAAATTGTGCACTAGCTTACCTAAATTCAAGAGCATTAAGACACGCCAGCCACATGACTCCATTAGCACAGGGAATGGCTTGCAAAAATACCAGAATCCTCTGGAGCTGCTTGAACTGGACAGGATAAAACGTGCAGAGAACCAAAAAACTGTCGTGCACTGGGAGGATTTTTTTGCCTCTAGTATGTGTGCTGTGTCCTTCCCTTGCTGTCATCAGCACATCTCAGGGACTGCGTTATTTGGCAGAGATCTTGAGTACGTCCTTTTTTGTTGTTGTTGTGTGTTGGAAACAAGCGAGTTATTGAAGCCCAACAGTTTCTTAAACACATTTGCTGTCTTCCGAATAACAGCAAATATATTTATAAACTACTCTTACAAGAAAAAACCTTCCTTAAGAGAACCTACAATTGCTCTGCTGGAATAGCCTTTCTGGGCAGCCAGCCTTTGGTGTAGCTACAATTTCCAAGGGTTATGTGATCTGAGTCAAAAGAGAGTAAGACCCCGCAGAATATCCAGAAAGCTCCATAATTCAAAGAATTCAGTAGTTTTCAGAAAGAGATTTTAACAGTCCTCTGCAAGAATGAGTAACCACAATGGAACTGCACATTGGTCCCAAACACTTCCTTCAATACACCACAGATTTCTGGCTTTATGAACATCTGTAGCAGTTAGGGGCAAATGAGGTTTGACAACTTGGCAGCAGTTTCAGAATTTCTATAATTCCTCGGTAAAGAAAACTCCCAGTTTTTTTGCTTTTGTGGACTCTGAATGCCCATGGAAGCGTTAGCCATATATCATGTCAAAAGCTGCCCCTCTCTACTGGACATGAGACCAGGAATTTGGGTGGAAAGGATTTGAATTTCACACTTCTTTTCAGAGTAATTTTCACCTATTTTTGCCATTTTGTCTAAAAGTATTTGGTGATATTTTTGCTTCTGTAACCTTTGAATGAGTTTGCAAACACCTATATTTACATCACCCATATTGTTGTGATATGTAACCCATGCTGAGATGAAGAGGAGTAATTCATCTGTCTAGGAAAGATGATTTCAGGCTGTCCTCACACTGGGATAGATAGCACCCATATAATAATGTTTAGAAGGTTATCAACACCGTATTTCAAATAAAACTTTAGACTCAATGTTGAGCATGAGAAAAAGTAGGAAAACTAGTAAAAAATAAAGGAATATATGGGGTTCTGATCACTTCAAGTGATTAATATTCAATGGAACCACATCTCAACAAATAAGTATCTTACAGAGGAAAATACTGCAAGTCACTGGCCGGGAAGGTTTGTAAATCTCCTGGCACTGTTTTCCTCAGACCAACTAAAATCCAAAGCTTTTGCCACTCTTATCAGTTGTTGCCTCAATAGGCAAATTTCTCAAGCCCAAAACCAACATTAATCTCCCGCTAAAGATTATGGAAGAAGAAATCTGCAGGAAGCATAAACATCTCATTAATATCATCATGTAAATAGATTTAACCCTAAAGTTACACTGACACTCCTCAAACCAAGTACCACACTGAGAAATCACACCATTAAGACAAACTGAATCTGTTTTTTAGAATGATTACTTATCTTGTAGGAATCTTCAGACAGCAAAGCTGGTGTAGCGCTCCCATCCCAGCAAAACATGTAATTTTGTCAGAGTGATAAGACAAGGCAGAATGGTCACAGCAGATAAATGTGATGCAAAATTATGTGCCACTTGCTCTGTGGTTTCAGAAACCTGAGATGCATGGCTATCTACAACATGCAGCTAACACCCAGGAGCACGCTACTGCCATTGAAAAAAAAAAAGGAGGGATTCAAAATTGTTGCGAAACTACTCTACCGATCTACTGATAAACAGGATAGAATTTGCACTTCTACCAAAGGCAAGAATCCACTTTCCACATAAAAGCAGTCAGAAAATCCTTGCCCTCTCTCCTAGTTTGAAACGTTACCTTCGGAGCATCAGCCAGTTAGTCTGACCTGAAAGGGGTTGTTGGCTACTCTGACTGCGGAGAAAAAAAGTCTTTAGAAATTAATCTGGACCCTTCCAGATCAGCCTCTAGTCCATGTGTGGGTGGCAGCAGAGGGCTTCCTACCTCTTTCTGCAACACCCCAGCAGATCACACTTGCTGAATTTTATTCCAAGTCATCATATCAGCAAGTGATCATCAGCTCAGTCTTCTGGCATGGGGAGGTAGGTCCAGAGGGCACAGTGTGGAGATAACATTGTATTAAATTGTGTCAAACCCCTTTTCCTATCGCTGATAGGAATGGCTGATACCACATGCCACCCTTAGGGCATCCGAGGATCCATTTTCACAAGAGGATTTCCAAGGTATCGCTATTGATATCTCAGCTGCTGGAACAATGACAGTGACCTGCAGGGCAGGACATGGTGCAAATCAGGGTTTTGACCCTTCTGTTTTAAAGGGAAACCTATTTTAATAGAGAAACCCATTTTTAGAGTGCTAGGTGAAACCGAAAGTAGATGTTTGTCTTCTAAAGGAGCCAGCTCTTTAATTCTTGACTTGTATTTGGAAATAACACCTGCAACACACAAATCCAACTCTGTCTCTCTGTTTACAGAATTGCAAAATAAACCCATTAAGGAGTCTTCCTTGAGCTGCTGCAGCAAAAATTACAAACAACACCACCCTCTCCCCCCCTTCATAAGGGCCATAAATAAAAATGATGGTTTTCCATGAGATTTTACTGTCTTTACATGTTGAACTTAGTCTGGCTATCGAATAATTACCAGTTAAAAGTACTCTCATCCCAAGGTTAAGAGTTCCTTAAAGATTATTTTTAATTTGTACTTTCACAGTACAAATTACAGTACAACAAAAAAAGTTCAAGTACTTTAGCAGGTTTTTCCATACAGGACTCAGATGTATAAACAATCTGAATCCAAATTCAAGGTACTTCCCTATTTAGGAAAGAAACCCTACAAAACCAAACCAAACCAAACCAAACCAAACCAAACCAAACCTCAGCAGATTTTTTTTTCCTAATTTATAAACTAGTAAAGATTAATAAGAACTCTAAGTATGAATACAGATAAAAAGAGTCCACTAAAGAAAAGAGAAAGCATTCTGGTAAATTTTCAGAAGAGACAACCAATTTTTGGGCACGTTATACAGCATTATGTATTCCCAGGTTTGGAGCTGAATGCTGTAGGCAACTTGCCCTTCACATTCAGTTTCCATTTATTTTGGCTGTAAATCATAACCAAGCAGGTATCAAGCCATCTGCTTCTATCCTCAGTAAATGCAGTAAACTCGCTTTCAGCTTTGGGGCTACAACATGCAGTTTTCTTCTGTCCAGTAATAAATATACCTTTAAAATCCATTAGGGAAAAACTGGCCCAATATGCAAAAGATCTAATGTATGAAAGGAATGTGTCAGCGGGGGGAAAAAAAAGAGAACAAAAAAAAATTTGTACAGGAATAAAAACTCAATATTCCATTAAAGGTTATCATAAGTTCCAGCATTAAAATTTGATTTTTGACAAAGCTAGTCTTGGCAAACTGCTAGGAACAATGAAAACACCAAATACAACTTTTTTTTTTTTTTTTTTTTCACAACAGGCAAATTCTCAAGACATCCAAAGTTTTGGCTCAAGCAAGTTAAAGGCATAAGGAAGTCTTATCTAAAGCCTATTCACATTTCTCAAATTTTCAGAAATGAGACAATGATCCAACTGTGACAGTCTGTGCCTTGCTGGTTGTCCAGAGAACAGAGAGTGAGGGGAGACCATTCTCAAAAGCTTCCACTGCTCAAAACAGTTTAGTTAGCACTTAATTTTAAAAATTAATTTTTAAAATACTTGAAGGCTTGTGAGCAGAGAGCACAGAAGATGGAAAAGGAAAAGGCTATCCATCTCCTCTAGTTTACATCAACAAGAGCAGAGTTCAGACAACTGCAAATGTGTGAAATCACTACAGGAGCCCTGGCTCAGTCGAACTTTTCTCAAGCTATCAGCCTGGGAGTTGGGATTAATCAGCTGTGCTCTAGACTTGGGATACTGTGTAGCATTCCTTTAATGACGAGGGGGGCTGGGAAACTCGTATTCTAGGGCTGATGTACAGTGAAAAGGAACAGCTCCAAATTACTTCAGGAGCATTTGGACCAAACTCTCAGTGCCAAGATTTGCTCCCACCTTTCAAAAAAGAAAAACACCCTTGTTATTTTGCAGTGCCATCAATTTTGACGGAGCACTCGGATAAAGCTACTTCTAGCTGTCAACAGGGGTCAGCAATCAGGCGTTAATACCCCACCCCCGGAGGTGTCCAACGCAAGGTGACATATTCCGGCTCCTCTGCTCGGGCACACAACCTGGACACGTCCAGACCGATGCTGGAGGAGCACAGCCCACTCTCCTCTGCCATCATTCCTGCCAGAAACCAGCCTGGGAGCCTGAGAGAGAAGAATGCAGCGCTCTGCTACCAGCACTTTGTGGAGGATGTTTGCTGTGCTGCGCAGCCACAGCCACGCTGTATTCCAAGACCAAGGCACAGGAAGATGCAACATCTAAGCACTTACACTATAAGCACATGCCAAGGCTTCTCCTCTCATCTTTTAGAAGAACAAGCTTCACCTTTACACATTTTAAAAGTAATTACATCCTAGGGCAGACTCAAGAGCACTTATATTTGATTACCATAATTTGACATTGTATTTTTTGACACATTCCAGGGCTGCCTGTTTAAAGCTGGAAATGCTATGAACCAACCTAGAAAGCATTTGTATTTGAGTTACATTTTGGAACAGGTAAGAATAAAGGGCAATATGCCAGGAGAACTGAACACCATGAGATGAGCACGAAGGAACTCGTGTTTTAAGCATGTCATTTAACTCCCAAAGGGTTGAGAAAAGTATAGATAGGAGGGATGAGCTGTCAGGGGGCTATCAGCCTCCACATCTGTACATAACTGAGCCTCTAGTAATGTGCTGACAGAGGACAGACTCCACCAAAATATTAGGGGCTTTTGAGGATGAAAAAATCCCAAGACAAATTAGAAAATTGCATAGAAAAGCACTATGAGCATGCAGCTGAAGAAAAAGCATGAAATTTGGAAGCCCCACAGGAGACCAGGTATGTTCTTTACCACAGTGGAAATGTCCTAGTCACCTTCTGTATGATGCACAAAAGATACACAGATAAGCACCTTGTGTGAAGCACATGGAAAGGTTGCAAGCCCACACGTTTGTCTTTGCGAGCTGTGAAGGCAAACTACTCCAAAACCTGGGGGAGGGAGTATTAAAACACCGGGGTGTGATTTGACCCTCTCTAAAGATTACTGATCATACTTTTAAAATACTAAAAGCAACTGGAGAAAAGTCTTGCTGCTGTCTCCAATGCTCAAGAAAGGCAGAACGAGCACAAGGGACACTGGTGTGAGTCTCCTGACCATCACTTCCCAGCCGCAGATCACAAGATTCTGCTGTTACAGCCCAGATATTCAGAGCACTTTAGAGACCACAAAAAGTGGAAACCCAAATACTTTGGTCCAGCTTTGCACAACAGACAATAAAACCACTTCTGTCTTAACAGGTTGATGCATGGGGTAGCCTGAAGGAACCTTGATCAGAGCATGTAACTTTACTTTCACAAGATAGATACTCCAAATTTCCCCATAAATTTTCTTAATTTTCTAATGTGAATTTACCAAAAGACTTTCACTACCACACCTACCTTGCAATTAAGTGTTAAAAACTACTTTCACAGAACCAAAATTGTTCAGAACAAATGTATCCTATATAAAATCTGCTTATTCACTGTCATCGGTTCTGCCACGTTCATATCATGCAGAGGAGGGAAAATCCTTTTTTAAGAAAGGATTGTACAAAATTAGCAGGATTCCTCCCACCTTTGCATGTTGCTTTCTGGTAAGCTTTATGGACTGTTGTGTTAAATATGCTCTTTTTGATGCAACTCCACTTTGCTCTTCAGAAATTGTGAAATTAAATCTTCGACAATGACAGGAAGGCTATTTTTACTAGGAGTTGCAGACAGAGAATAAATAGTACTTCAACACAGACTTTTGGGGCTTGTACTTAACATAATTTTAAAAGCAGTTCTTTCTGTGGCACAAGCCTATTTTTAATCTCCTTTATTGATCTGTTTTCCTAACAGTAGTGAGCCCAAGCAATAGCATAAGATACACCACAAAAGACTAGATTTCAACATGCAACCTGAGCAAAAGATGATTAACTTTATTTAGATCAGTTAATCTAGCATTATCAAATTTTTAAGTTCTGGTTAATAGACCCTTTTCAGGCAATCTATAGGCATTTGTGGAAGTTTTGGCCCAGAGAGCTGGGAAATGAAAGTACAGATAAAAGGCGGATTTTACTTCAAACGTATCTTTTGACAAAGGTGATGATAGATTCTGGCCCTTGCTGCAGTTTCTCTCACCCTTTCAGGTTTTACTAGTCAATTCCATTCTAAAAGCATGATCTTTCATGCTGAAGAATAATAAAAACATCAGTTCAGTGACCACCTGAACACCAAAAGTTTGATTAAATCTGTGCATTTAAGAATCATATCTAAAAGATATTGCACCCAGTAACTAATATAACCCCTAGGCTTGCACCCCTCATTATCTGACACTTGATAAATGCTGCAAGCCCCGATATCTTTGGGGCCAAAACTAAGATAATTTCTGAGAGGCATTCTTGGCCAAATTATTGCTGGCATAGTGCCCAGGAAACCTATCAGGATGGATCTGATTTGTAAGAGCAAAAATTGCAAAATCCTTCAGACATTTCAATTCCCCCCTTAGAGCCATCTTTGCAAAAAATGCTTTAACAGGTAGAAGAAAAACAGAACTGAAAACTTTTGTAAATACACCTCTGCTTTTGACTCCTCTCAGATTCAGGAGCTTCATGACACCTAGAAAGAAAGCTGTCACAAAAATACAATGGCAGGAAAGTTTTTCACAGAGCACATATAACTCAACTGCCAGTTAGTACCTTCTCCTCCAACACACAGTCTTTCAATCACTGCAGTCGAAATGAAAAAAAGCACCCAGTGACTGACAGCCAAGCTTTTGTTCACAAACCACTCGAGAGATGTGACAAGTCTATCCAAAAAAGCCAAAGAACTTACCTCCTACAGTGCAAACACAGAGTACAGCAAGGAAAAAGAAGGCAATCCCCAGGAGCTTCATGCTTGGTGGTAGTGGTGGTAGTGCTGTCAGCTCTCCCTTATGCAGCTGGGCAGGGAGTGCTCTCTCACGCCGAGGCAGGCCTTAATTACTCCATGGAAAAAGGTGTGTGGTGACTGTGCCTGGTCACTGCCCATTCCTGCTTATTTTGGGGACTTTGATAAAGAACAGGAGGAAACACAACATACTCCCTCTGGGAGTTCAGTACAGAGGAGATTTATTGTTTCAGTCCTTACAGGAACTCCTTTTCTTTGGCAGCGAACCATGTTTTTGTTAATACATTATTTTGTTCTTCTTCAGTCATGAGGTCAGGAAGGTTTTTGAACAGAGGCAAATCTTTCCTTAGGATATGCTACACATCACCAGCTTTCATACTGGAGCTTGGGATACTTTTAAAGCAGATGTTTGTGAGCAGCAAGTGAGCCCAGGTAGTGGGGGATAACACAGCCAGGAACAGAGGAGCAAAACAGGCAAGAAGAGCCCTCATCTGGCTCTTTCCTGGGCCGTGTAAAGCGGCCTTGGTGAAAATCACAGCTACTTCATGTTAAAGGTAGAGAGTCTGCCTGAGAGAGCTGCCATCCTACAACCTACAGGATGCAAGGGCCACCAGAACAGGGAGAGGAAGTGACTCCAACAAGGTGCCCCAGCAGGGAGAGGCTCTGGGCTGTGCAGATTTAGAATGGGGGTTTTTCCTTTACATGAAAATGGGTCCTCTTTTTATTTTAAATTTGAAAAGTTACAACTAGACTTGACTGTATCTGCTCCATTAGTAATGGAAAGGTTTTTTATTTTTCTGTTTAGGTACTTGCTGTGCCATGGGATGGGAATACAGTCCCCAAAGCAAGCCTCTTACCTGAGCTGTCAAATCAGCCAGCACAGATTCTCTCTCTTCTCCTTCTCAGGACCCACTGAGAAACTTTGGTATCCCTCCTCACAGCAATTTCTCCAACTTCTGTGGAAGAAACCTAAGCTGAGCTCTAGAGTTGAAGGCTATCAAAACATGATCTTGTAATAGTCCTGTGCTCTGCACCTTAACGATTCAAGGCAGCAGGTGGCAATTAATCACAAAACTTCAACCACAATGAGAATGAAGTGCAGTATGTTTCCTCTTCTCCCTCTTTTTCAACTCTCAGGAAAAACCGTGGAAAAATGGACCTCATAAACAGCCTGCCTCATTAAATAGTCAACTCTACTTATTTCAGTAATTAACATTTTTTTTTCTTCATGGCAGGTTCTAGCTATAAGGGGAAATTTTGGAGTGGCTTCGCATGCAGGAACTCCCAGGAGCTAAGCCACAGTGCTTCCAGCCACAGCGCTGTTTTATTAATGGGATGAGGAAAATGGTAGCAGCTTGGCATTATGTGTGGAATCATTGAATTGTTCACGTTGGAAAAGATCTTTAAGATCATTGAGTTCAACTGCTATCCCAACACTGCCAAGTCCACCACTAAACCCTGTCCCAAGACCCTATCTACACGTCTTTTAAATACCTCCAAGGATGGTGAATCAACTGCTTCCCTGGGCAGCCTGTTCCAATGCTTGCCAATCCTTTCAGTGAAGAAATCTTTCTCATATCCAGCCTGAACCTCCCCTGATGCAACTTGAGGCCATTTCCCCTTGTCCTATTGCTTGTTAATTGGGAGAAGACTGACACGACTTCTGTTTAAAGAAATTACACAGCTACATCTTAAGACTGTGACACATCCTCTGTTTATTGCAGGTGAGAGAGGCTGGTGCTCAACTGAAATCTGACAGTAGACAATGAATTTCTGGCATTTCATTTGGACAAGCTTGGGTATTTGCACCCATGAGGGATGCAAACATTTAAGTTCTCCTTAGCTGGACTGTGTTTTCAGCATTATTGAAAAGGATCCCACAGAAATACAAACTTGACTCAGAGCGTGGTGGGCCACACAATGGCACTTTTGCCAAGTTCATCGGAGCATATGGCAGGGAGCTAGCGCCAGTGCTCTGTTTTTATGCTCATTTTCTGCTGACGTAGGACCTAAAGTTAGAATGGGCTAGGAAAGCAATAACTACTGCAGCAGAAAGCCTTCAATAAAGATGACAAATCTGAACACAGAGAGTGAATTCACCCCAGGTTAGTACTGTTCCTAATGTAATAAGAGGGACTCTAACCTTTTATTGCCACCACCTGAAATGTTAATGCTGAAGAAGGATACAGAAAATAATATTATTTTATTGACTGAAATGAAATCTCTCCAAGAGAGGCATGAAGGTAGGAGGACAGAATCCCTTCCTTGGGTTTTGAGACCCAGAGAAACTATCCGAATGCCCAAATGAGTACTGGTCTGCTGTTCATCTGAACAGCAGCACCCCAAGGAATTGCTGCAGCTGAAGACGATGACTGTGGTGGTTCCCTGCAACTCACTGAAGGCAGAAAGGGCACAAAGCGTTGCAGCCCTGCAGTAGCCACACATATTTTAGGTTTAAGTGTGGAAAAGCCTGCCCAGCCTCACACAAGGGGTTGGGAGGGAAAGAATGAGAAAGAGTCACGTGTTTTTGCCTTACACTATGTCCTGCAACTCAGGTTCTACGTCAGAGAGCCCTAACGCAACTTTCTGCTCCCTGAAGCATCAAGAGAACAATGTCCCTCTCAAATACTCATGTCAACCTCAAAGGCAGTTAAATTCTGCTAGATCAAACTTCGGCAGCAGCATGCACATAAGAAATAATAGGAACAGAAGAGGGACAGCTCAAATCACTCACTGAAAGAAAAATTCTGGCTAAAGCTGACTTGTAGCTTCTGGCTTGGATTATCTGAGCTGCAGAAGAGATTCTCACAACTCTTGTCAATGGAAACAGTTTTTGTCTTTAAAAAGAAATCATTTAAGGTTTCAAAAGCTTCTAGAGATCTTTGTAGCTAAAGATTATTCTTCTGTGTGTTCACTGAAGAGAATTCTTTTTTTTCCTTCCTACCAGCAAGTAAGTTTTGCTTTATTGAATAAATGTTTTTCTTTCTTTCCTCAAACCAAGAAACTTAGCTTCAGTGCCAACGTGTGCTTTGTTTTACAGAGAAATTTGGTCATCAGTACGCCTGCCAACTGTGGTGTTGCTGCCAGTGTTGGGATATCTGGAGTTTCACTTCAAGCCCCAGAACAAGTGACTGCATGACAGTCTCAGTTCCCACATCTTTTCAAGTAAGATTTTAGCCCTCCTAGTTGCAGAAGAAAATTTGAAACATGACCAAAGAGCACTCTAGAGAATGAAAGGACTCTCTGTTTTAAAATACCATTATTTTGTAGTCCAATAAGGGTTGGGGTAGCATGAGTTATATATTCATTTTTGTCAGTGTGGTATTTCATTATTAAAGGGAAACCATTTACAGCCACAGTGGATTTGCAGTTACAGCTTTATTGGTCTCAGGCTGTATTTATATATTCTTTCTTAGTTCACATTGCTTGGAGCATAACGTTGCCTTTTTATGCACAGTTTTCCTATGAGGTTCAAATAATCCCCTTCAGATTTAGAGAATGTAAAAATTTTACATATTGTTCAATATCCTTGAAGCACCACTGCATAAAACAGGTAATAATGTGGACAGCAAAGTGCTGCCTTGCTGTGGGCTGCTGACAATTTCCAGTGTGGGTGTGAAGAGTCAATTTGTCAAAGTCCCTACAAAAGCAAAATAAAAAAGTACAAAAAATACAAAGTCTTCGGTGTTTTACTAAAGTGAAGAAACAAACACACTAACTAAATTTTTCAGCCTTTCCCATTGATGCTTGCTATCCTTTCCATTAATGGTTAACTCTTATAGCAGAACGATAAAAAAAGAGCAAACTAACCTCAAACTCTATTGTTTTGCTCTATCTGTATTTTAGCAAACACACCTAAAGCACTATTGCACCAGAAATTGCCTATGACTTACCTGTATATTTCATTATACTTACTTCCATAAACAGGGTAAATTTGCATTGAAAAATGCAGTTGTAACAGCGCAGGAATATTTTGTTTAGTTATGCTTTCTGTTCTTTTAAAAATTGTTTTTAAAAATACTTAGGTTTTAGCCTATTATATATATTAAAGCTTTTATATAAAGTAGAACTTCAAAGAACTTGATATTAGCAGTTGAAAACCAAGATATTTTGATGGCTATGTACAGAAGTTTCTCTAAAAATTCATGCTGTGGGACATATTAAAATGTAGATATTTTGTTCTGAATTTTTTTACGGAAACATTGGAATATTTCATGGACTAGAAATGTCAGTATCCAAATCCTTCTGCACAAAATAATATTAAAAAAAATTAAAGACCAGGCTCATAAATGTATTTAAGTGCTAAAAAACCCAAGATAGCCACCTTTTCTTTGTAGGATGGAACTGCTTCAATCCCATTGATTAGGAGCCAGCTGCTAATGTGAAAAATTCCACTAGATTTCTAAGTGCCTCTACGTAGGCAACTAAAGACCAAAACACATTTAGTCTGTGGGGCTTTTTTTAACGAAAGATTTTTTCAAGGCCAGTAGAATTACTGCATCTCTGACTATCAGAGGATTGTTTATTTGCACTGCCAACAGGCTCTGTAACGATACCCGTTACCACAGAGCATGCTTTTCCTACTCTTTCCTACTACAGGTCTTTCCCATTCTTACACACCTGGAACCCTACAGATACACTCCAGGGACTCAAAACACGTTTGAAGGATCTGGCTGAACATTTATCCACTTCCAGTAGGTATAAATCAGGCCCATATTTGTAGAAATGGAGTTGCAACGTGCAGCTTAACAGCCAAGGTCCTTCTAAGGGCACTATCGTAGGTCTATTCTTTCACTATTGGTGAGCTACTGATGGGTAGATATTTCGATTTTGCTGGTCAGAGAGAAGCTTAAGCAGAACTACAGTGGCCGAGAGAAGAAAGTTATGAAGGGAAAAATACTGCAGTCCTAAGCCATACTTCATGCTTTGATATGGGCAGTCAGAAGAGCTGGAAGAGAGAGACCATAAACAGTTGTTCTAGGGACATAAAAAACAGTGGGTTTGCAAACTTAGAGCAAGGAACTTCATGTCATGTAAAGACTCACACGGAATGTGTTTATAGGATCTGCATCCTGTCCTGAGCTAATGAAATGGGAAACAGTGAGTCAGTCTCAGTTTCTCATGTTATTTGAAGCGCACGGAATGATTATATGGTTGGCTGTCTCAGAAGAAACAAAACAGAAATATGTGTTTGAACCATGCCTTAATTTTCCAAAAGGCTGGATAAATCCAGCTGCTATCTATCCAGAGATATATCTCATCTTTATTGTGGTAAACTGCAATGAGCTCATTCTTCTTGGGCCT
The DNA here is from genome assembly GCA_013397845.1 of Melanocharis versteri. Taxonomy (NCBI): domain Eukaryota; kingdom Metazoa; phylum Chordata; class Aves; order Passeriformes; family Melanocharitidae; genus Melanocharis; species Melanocharis versteri. The sequence goes on along the minus strand of VZTG01008198.1, from coordinate 527,405 downwards.
GGTTAAAAACTAGGCAGCAGCCTGAGACTGCAGTGGACCCCAGAACTGAAAAGCAAGATGTGTTTTCTGTTCCAATTGTACTTGTCATTTTTACTGTGCAAGATGTTGTTGGAAATTAGGCTGCTGAGCTGAGTTTCTGTGGTTTTTCTTTTCCATTTGGTTTCCTCTGCACAAGCAATGGAAAAAGGTATCAGATTTCTCATCAGTCTTTTGAGGGGATACTCTGTGCATTGGTCTGTCTAAGCTATAGTTTTTAACAGTGTCAGCTTTGTTTTTAGGCCACTAGCATCAGAAATATTTTAGAACATTATAAAATATCTGATTATAAAGAGCCTATTGTACTTAAACACAAGCATTATAGCTTTTCCAGCAGCCAACACTATGACTGTGCTAGTACCCCAGTGTGTATTATAAACCTAAATTTTCATCCACTCATTAAAGGAGTAGCTGATAAAAATGTGTCCAGATTTCTCATTGCTCAGTTTTGTTTCTGCTTATAAATGCTGTGAGATTTGGGAGGCTTGGGAGGGCTACTTCTTAGAAGACCCTGGGAGCTTCTGAGCTGCAGGTCATGAGGCTGGAAAAAGGAGAGTTACAGGAGTTGGCAGCTGCACAGAATTTAATGTTGGGCAGAGAGAGTACACAGGAACAGCCGGGCCAGCACGCTCATTTCCTGCATCTCTTATTCCATCAAAAAAGTGAAGCAAAGAGATGTTTCATAATGAAGAGCTGCTTCTGGAACTCATAGCAAAAAGCCAGAATTCGCATATAATGAATCTGAGACTAAGTTATGCTCCAAGACAATATCTATCAGACATTTTTATGAGCAGAGCCTCTCTCAAACTTAAGACAGCTCTTCCCTTGGCATTTTTCCTTGTGCCTTTTTTTTTTTGTTTGTTTGCAGCTACCTACAATCTCCTGCAATCCAACTTCCAGCATTGATAGGCTTGAACTCTTTGTGGCTTAACCTCCTTATCCAGAACAGCTATTACTGCTGCTCCTCTGTGTCTGGCTTCCCAAGCCTTCATTCCTTTGGTGTATTTCAGACTTCCTGTTGTCGCTATCAGAATGAGTCCTGCTGGCAAGCACTTTTTGACACATGCAAAATACAATGCATGTCTGGCCTGATAAGGAAACGACGTTGCCAAGAAAAGTAGGTAAAATCCCTGTGCCAAAATATACCCCCAGCATCCCAACTTCCTAGACGACTGCATATCTGCCCCTTCACAGATATCAAACATTTTCCTGCTCTCTGCGTTTCTACTTTCCAATTTATTCAGCAATCCAGATGGGAATAAATGCTTTCCACAGCACGTAGTAGTTAGGCAGTAAGTAGCCAACTGAAAATAAAAACATCTGGGGCACCTGCTAGAAGCAGGTATTTTAGATCATCCACAAATAGCTGGAAAACACACAAAAAATATTTCACACATCCATGCTTTTGGCAATCTCTTATATTGCTGGGCAGTTTATCATCAGGAACGCACTGACTGACATTCATCTCTGCTTACACTCATCTAAACTTTTGTTCCAAACAGCTGAGACAAGACTACAGCTTTTTTAAGGGAAAAAACCCCACACCAAACAACAGAAAAAAGTGAATTACCAGCATTCTGTGCATCCACATACTGCACTTCAGGCTGTTCAGTAGCAATGAAAACTGCCTCTAGTAACAAAAAGCTGTAAATAAACCATTACATATTATGCCAATCATCTTTCAAAATTTACTTTATGGCATACGCTGTCAGATATTTGGAGTTACAAAACTATGCTCAGGGACATTAACATCATGGGTCTTTGCGGCAACAACACCTTACCTCAATTTACTATTAAAAAGTGCTGATTTATAGTCAAGACCTATAAATAAGTTTGGGGTACCATGAGAAGATGGCCAGGCAAAGAACAGTTTTTAAAAATTGCTTCTCTCCTACATCTCTCCATGAAGAACAGGACCACATACAACTTACATGTTATGCTCCAACAAGTTAAGGCAATTTATTTTCCTTAACAGTTGGATTAGATTAGGAGACTGTTAATTCTCATGGCTCAGCTGAAATGCAAAATCCCAGTGAATTCTGGTAAATCAAGAGGAGTTACACTCAGAAGTTCAGCACTCCAGACACTGAAGTTAATACTTAGCTTTCATTTTTGTTCAGTGCTGGGAGTAGCAAGTGGACAACAATCGCTTCTGCAGACCAGTTATTTTTGATCCTTGAGGGATGGGCAAAGAAAGGAGGAACAATGTCAAGGCTGGGACAGTGCTATTCACACAGCCATCATTTCAGGCTGAGTACCCTCATCACATTAATGAAGGAAGTAAGCACTCAATAAAACTACGGCATATTGTTTTCATCTGACTTTCTACTGTCTGAATAGTTTGGCTGAAGATGGAGAATTGCCATCACCGGGAACACGTAAAAACAGGTTAAGTGTCTATCTGAGATAATGCACCATGGTTTGAAGCAGAAACCTGACTCGTATTTCTGTAGAGCCCTTGCTACTCTGAGAGTCTTGAGGCAGAATTTCAGTCTGGAAAATGTACTATTTATCAATTTATTAATCCACTACTTATCTAACTTCCGTCATCACCCACAGACATGGAGAGCCATTTTCAGCCTGCATGTACAGACTGCAGCTGGGGATCCTGGGGGTTAGTCCATCAGAGTAACAAGATGAAGTGCAAAGCCCACCTTTGGCTGCCGTAGGTGTCAATTCCTCAACACGGCCTGGCAAACCCACGTGTTAGCAAAAGATGGGCAGAAACAGCCCAGAGCTGTGACGTGGCACGCTGTATCATCACATTTACTGAAGTGGATAGAATGACTGCACAAAACTCCTCCTTTGCAGGAGTATTACTGTACTGACAGAAAGTTCAGTGCAGCAGAGTAGCTTCATCCGCATCAGGAGAACTGTAAAGCATTGTTCAGTGCTCCTTGAGGAAACCTAAGGTTTTTATTTCACTTAATTGGTATTACCATTTTCTGTCATTGTCATTGCATGACAGAACTTTATCAGAAGAGACTGTTTCAACCTGGCTTATAGCTGCTGGAAATCACTATATAACCTGATACTTGGATCAGCTTAGCACCTGAAAGCAAAAAAAGCATTGGAAAGTACACGTGTTACAGAAGTAATATCTAGACATTAGAGCTGCTCCAGCAGAGCACCAGTGAGCAAGGGGCAAGAGGAGCAGCACCTCACTGCAGCCACAGCCAGCCCCCCTCTGTGGCCTCCCTACTTTGATTGAGCACATCTTTATAGAAACCATACCTTCCTTTTTTTGGTGGTTTTTTTTTTTTTGGATGGGGAAGAGGAAAGGAGAGCTCCTGCACTTCAGTCTCTTGGTAGCAATTGGTGCTAGAAGTACTTTCATTTCCCTGGGATTCTGTTGTTCGGCTGGGAGGCCCTGGGGTGAGTCACTGAGCCACCCGCTGCAAAACAACAGGAAGAGTCACAAAATCCTTCCAGAACAACCATGTCTGGGAGGTGTCTGCATCCAGGCTCGATTGCTGGTTGCTGACAACTCTTGCCACTGCATTAGAAATATGCTTCTTTCAGGCCATATTTTTATTTTATTCCCTCTTCTAAAATGGATTTTTTTCACTAATCTTTCAAACAGTAGAGCTGATAGAATACTATTTATCAAGCTTAAAATGTAGTGAGGTTTTCTGCGTTTTGTTACAAGATCTGTTTGATAAAGAGTTGTTAAAATATTTGATCATCTTCACAGCTGGTTGCGTGCTTTCAACGCATGTTTTAGGGAGTAAATAACAGTATTTGATGAGGAATTGAACTGAAAATAATGTTTCCTGGTGTCCAGCCAGACCAGATCTGTGCCCAAGCCAGGCAAAATCTGCTCTCTAGATAAAGTTACTGGGAAGATTCATCAGACCCCTCCAGACCAGTCTAACTGTGATCCCAGTGAAGTCAATGAAAAAAATCCAGAACCAACCTTTCACCAATTTCAGTGAGCAGCAATAGGTCTGATTACTTTGGAAAATTCTGCTCATACCTATTCGCTATTTACTTTCATGACAGGTTAACAAATCTGTATTTTGAGCGTGTAATCATTATTCCTATTAAATTCAGCTGGACATCTTAATACTGAAAGTTATACATTCAAGTGTTCATAGAAACAGGCCCTGGAGAGGGAACAGTGGCATGCAAATAGCAGCCCTGTATTTCTATTTCCTGCAAATCTCCAGAATCCTACTCCAGTCTTATATTGCTTTCCCATACATATTGCTATGTTGGCCTCACTCAGGGCAAGGACAACATGAAATAGGGATAATCTTTATTTCCATTGGGCATTAGCCCAGTTTATGTGACAGAACGGAACCTGCAAGTTAGAAACAATACCAACAACAACAGGAATTTTCTATCACAACAGGAATTTTCTATCACATCAGATCTAGGGCTGAGTTAGTTGTGAACTCGATGAACCATTAGCCTGTGACATTCACTGGGCACGAAAACAAGCAAGCATATGCAATTCTAAGTATCAGGGCATGGAACAAGAAGTACACATCACATTCACTTCGAAAGGTGAGGCAGATGTGATCTATACATCAATAAAATACCTGATATTGCCCTTCTGCAACTCAGCTGCTCCTTATGCAATCAACTGATTCTCACAACCACACATGACCTTGCCAATGTGACCTGCAGACACCTGAGTGTCCAGTTGTTACCAAATATACCCCCTTGCATACAGACTTGTCACGGTAATAAACAGAGAAAGCACTCTAAGGTGGCCAGCTCTCCCTGGTTGCTACACCTCCCATAACAACATGGAGATAAAAGCTTGGCTGAACACCTCTTTTTGTCTTGCTTTCACTTTTGCAAGACTTCTAACATTTTGTTCCCCAGTTTTCAACAGTTTTGACATGCTTTCTGCTTCCCTGTAACAAGCGTTAGTTCTGTTTGCTTACCCCCCGCCTCTGTTGCACCTCTACACGTTCCAACTTCACTTCTCCCTTTTGTACCTGCATTGAAAATAAGCAATATTTTTCCGTGTTTATACAACAGGCAATACAGTTCATACTCAGCTGGAGTGGGTTCTGGCCATATGACTGCCTGGCAGAATGACACAACTAAGGTCTCGCTGGCTAAATTATCCTTACGGAGATCCTGAAAATATGATAAATAGTTGGCCAGGAGAGAAAAAATTAAGATAGTGCTCACACTTCTGTAGCTGGCTGGTATTCCTACTCAAGTTACCATGGAGAATTATTTCAGATGTGGAAAAGCTGGGGCTACTTTACTGCTAGCATCCTCCTTCAGTTTAATGCTGTTTTCACTTTTTGCCAAATGCATTTCCTTGGTCTGTAAAGCAGGGAGAACTGCTGGCAGACTTCAGTCAGTAAATCTGAACTCCTGTAATATTCAGTGATGGTCTTTGGGATGGGTTTGGGCAAATGTATTGCAAACACTATCTATTAACACAAGACATTAAGAGGAGTTTCTTGTATTTGGAAGAAAAATCTCCACAGAAATAAAAATACATAAATCAAGAATGAGCTAAAACTCGATGTCAGCATGCACCAAAAATGGGTGGCTAATGTCAGGCTCCTAAATCCTTCTTAGCCACCAGGATTAGTAGCTTGATCTTTGCTACTGGTAATTGCCCAGCAGATTCTGGGAAAGTAGCTCATTTAGGCACCTAAATGTCAGGCTTAGGAACCTAATTTTGGCTTCTAAAATAAGAGCACCAGCATTTTCAGCTACTATTAGAGTTTTACTTTCGGGTTAGACACAAAATCAGAAGGGCTCTAATTTTCTACTTTAGATTTTCTACTTCTAATTTTCCACTTTAGATACAAGCCCAAATGTCACCACTGCCACAATATTCTGTAGGTGGACGAGAGGAATGATGGCAGGGCCCGTGGAGGAACACTGAGCACCAGAACAGTTCTGGCGCCACAGCCTCGCTTCCTTTCCTCCTTCTGGCTTCTTGTGAAGTGGTCTCAGGTCTTGCTGCATCTGCCCCAGTTGCTTCCTTCCTTTCCTCTCGTTATCTGTGCTTATCTGTGTGCCAGGGCTCCAGCCGGGCTCCACAGGCTCTCACGTAGCTTTCAGCCCATGCAGTGGCACCATTCCCACCTTCTGCAAGACAAGGGACCCCTGAGGTCCCAGGGACCTCCTACACTCCAGCAGCTGAAATGACCTGCCTTTTTCAGCTGAAGAAGTGGATTTGCATCTGCTATGCAACTGGTAACAGGATGCTCTACATGGAATTGGAAGATAAAAAAAAAAAAAAAAAAAAGCTATTTTGATTGGCTACTTTTAAAGAGGTTCTGTTTTCCTTGTCAAGACCCTCCAGAACACAAAAAGCATAACTCCAGAGTATGCTTGAAATCAAAATCAAGGCTAAATCTTAAGCAGAAGCCAAAGCCAAACCAGAAGCACAAATCAAAACCAAATGTGTAGCTCTATTCCTAGAAAGTTCTCTTTTAAAATAAAAATGTAATTACACTCTTATTTTCTCAAGTCTCGCCTATACACAAAAGCTGTAACCATTTTACTAACCCCTTTTAGAAACTGATTTTTATTTTAATTAGTACAGCCTTTTTATATTCTTTTGGTTATCCTCAGAACACCTTGCACTGATTTGTCTTAATTTATTCCTCACAGACCAGGGCAGCTTTTGTCTCTGACGTCCTCAGAGTGCACATACGATACGTTTTCTGTCTGGAATTTTTTTTGCGAGTACATTTGAATAATTTTACAAAGAGTAAAAATCTTTCTGAATTCCTTAATTGAATTTAGTGTAAGATGAATTCACAAGAGTCATCCTCTGCAGGCCTGCAACACCTGCTGTACAGGCTGTAGGATTATAGTGTTGACTGGTCATATACAAGTAGGGAATTAATCCAAAAAGGCACTAAAAATAGCATGAAGAAGAAGCTTTCTTAAAACTGTAGCCACCCTAATCAGTGAGTAGAGCAAGGTGGCAAATGTTTTTACCGACAGGACTGAGAAAACAAAGATCAGAAAGCCAAGCCATGTGACTTTAGAGAGTTTAAACCTTTAAATATTCCCTGGATAAAAGGAGAAAACATTTTCACAGGAGATCCTTTGACAGGATCTCCAACCTTGCAGAATGCCTTTGGGTTTATCTTCTAGAACTGCTCACCCTCTGAAATCTACTGCAGAAAGCAGGGCAAAAAACAAAATGAGGATGGATAGGACAAGGTGGGATGGCTTTAAACTGAAAGAGGGTAGGTTTAGATTTTATATCAGGAAGAAAGTCTTTACTGTGAGGGTGGTGAGACACTGGAACAGGCTGCCCAAAAAAGTTGTGGATGCCCCATCCCTGGAAGGAGTTTAAGGTCAGGCTGGATGGAGTTCTGAGCAACCTGGTCTAGTGGAAGGTGTCCCTCCCCATGGGCGTGGGGTGTTGGAGCTGTATGATCTTAGAGATCACTTCTAACCCAAACCATTCTGTGACTCTCTGACAGTGGGAGATAACATTAAGTGAACAATTGCAGTGCCCTGTTGCAGCTGTATTTCAAGAGCTCACCCAGGCACAGTTGCTCCAAGGATTTCAGAGCACACTTGTGCTCAAGTACAACGCTAAAAACTTTGCAGACCAATTTCCATGGGCTTCCGCTTGGAGCATTGCCACGTGTGCAAGATTCAGATCATGAATTCAGGAATGGCCAAATCCTAGCTTTATTTTCACCATCCTTTCTGGTAAAATAAAGTTAGTAAACTGATAAGAACTATTTAGTGGTAGACATTTGCAGTAACCGAAATGCAGAATTAGATTTGTTCTTTCCTAATGTGCCTGATTCAGTTGTGACTGAAGAGTGGTTCAATACTGCAGCAAAGGAAGCTATAAGAGCAAACATTATTACAATTATGAAAACATCCCACCTATGATTTTCTTAAAGCATAGCCCCACAGTAATTAAATGGGCTTTATGTGTTTTGAGCTCTATCATTAGTCAAAGTCTTAATGAAACCTCTCAAAAGAAAGCAGGAAGGGCTGTGCACAGATTCCGGGTGATTCATTGATTTCCTTCCTTCCATCCCCAGCTACTGTTTTACTGGACCAGCCTGCACAGCAATGAGTGTGGTGCTGCAGTAGGGAATGCCCAGTGCAGGACAGACCCACCAGCTCCTCACCTGCCTTCCATACTGGCAGCACCAGCACTATCCCACAAACACCCCCAGTGCCTCCAGGTGACCCACTGGGCTCTCTGAGGAACGCCTCTCACTTCCAGGGGTACTCTGCATTCCCCTTCAGGGAACTCTGCAGCAGGCAAGCATGCCTGTGGCCACCAGCCCGACAGACCTCTCCCTCCTGTGGGCCTGAGAAACAAGGGGATTGACTACCAGCTCAGACTATCTCCTACAAAAGCAAGTTGTAAAATAAGAAATTATAAAATTTAAATAAACATGAAGGTGTTTTCTTCCCTCAGCTGTCATACAGGATTTCTCCAAGGCATCTCTTTGCTGCACTAGTTCAGATAAACTCAGTAAAACCCTCCCACAGAGACCTGGCTATTTCAGTGAGATCAGAGATATCTGGTAGGGTGTTACTATGTACAAGTATTAGCTCTTGAGTCCTGATTTTTTCTTCAAACTAAAAATAGAAATAGAAATAGAAATAGAAATAATTTAATCCAGGGGATCTCAAATGTGTGCATGGTTTAAATGAGCTTGTGATGTCTGCAAGGGTATCAAGGAAACAGTGCTCCAAAGTGTCCTGGAAAGGTCTTGCAATAAACTGATTTCTCCAACTGTACCCCAACGCTTCTCAAAAAACACCCCCAAAAACAGACAAGGTTATGTCTGCCTATTTCATGACCATGAAACACACCAGGATCCTCAAGTCCCAGCTGAACAGCTTCCAGATAGTCCAGCTGCCTGCAGGGAATTAAACTGTGTTTTGACCTCTGTTTTCAGAATTCCTTGATTATTTAGAGGATAACTTCAACAAAGAAGATCAAGAGCCTTTCAAGGTGGCTGGAATAACTTTTGTCAAGCTTCTTGTACACTAAGCTCAAACTAGCAGTGTGTTTTTATTACTGGTCAGACTAATATCAGTAATTAGATGTATCACTGCAGCCAACCATAGAAAATGCATAGAAATGGTAATCTTCTTTAAATTTTTTTCCTGAAGAAATTGACATTGGAGAAGGACTTCCACTGGACTAGGGGTTGTAAGAGGGCTTTGATTTAGGTTATGTTCTCCCTATAGAGCATTTCCCTGACCTGCCAGTGTGAAAATCCAATTGACTTGAGAAGAAAATCCCTGTTGAAAAGACCACCCTTAGTCTTCTTTTTATCTTCAAACAACCCATGTAAGATCAGTGAGACTATTTCAAAAGGATGTTTTAACATACAAATGCCAAAAGCAGCTCCACAGTTTCACTGAATTGATGTTTCAACTCGTCATTCCTCATGTATCTTGACTCTTCTCTTGTAGCAACTTTGCACAATACAAATAGACTAAACATAATTTATGTGTTACAAAATGAGTGGCATAATCCCCCACTTTATAAAGTCAATCGGAATTTTCTCAGTAATGTGGAACAGGACAAAACATGACCCCTAGTGGCTGTAACATCTGCCCTATTAAGAGCCATGGAAAAACAGCTACGAATTTTAATGGAACCTAGAGCTGCCCTTAGGTTCCTACATCCTCTATATGCATTGCAAGAATGATTCAACTGCTCTATTTTCCATCTCTTGAACAGGATTTCATCACCTGTACTTGCCCAGACTTTTCCCTACATCAAAGTTCTGTGTATTCAATTTCAGAGTCCTATCGCCCAGTTTGCAGTGGCATAATGCCACCCTATCTTGTAAAAGGACTTGGCTCAGCTCCCAGCAAAATCAGTAAAATCACTTCCATTGAGATCCCTGCAAGCTGAATCAGACACAGGTTCGTAACTCTGAGGTTTCCTCCATGGCCCCTCTGCTCTTTAGCCTTGAATTCCTGCAGGCTCTCAGGAATTTGCTCTACTTTTCCTTCCAAAGCTTTCAAAACAAAACTGATAAAATGATTTTTCTCTCTGCAGCTCTTCAAGGTTCTTTAGACAGAGCAATCAAAGGGTGAATGAGAAAAAAATAGTTGGTGTAATGTTCTGCAAACAGAGGTCTCAGGAACGATGCTGTGAGTAAGATGGGAACTGCTAAGCCAGGATTGGTGAGTGGTGCCTCCGGTCCTCTGCAATTCTGTGGATTTCAGATCACACCAAACTGCCAAGCATTATTTCCCCATATTTTCCTCCAAATCAATACACTGGATGCTGGAATGAGCTATACATGAGAGGGTGTTTTTATGGCTGTGAAAGTTAAAGAGCAGCTATAGCCCTGGCCCGAACAGGAGGGTAGGACACAAGGAAGAACCATTTACCCCTTAGATTTTACACAACAGCCAGAGGATGTTGGAGCCACTGCTAAGATTCACAGCTGACTTGTTGCCCATCAAAGATCCAGCAGAGCAGCAGGGTTTAAGACAACACTAATGGAGCTGTTGAAAGGGGCACACAGACCCAACTGCACTGTGTAACTTCCTGTGCTGCAATTCCTCGCTTCTGGGAAGGAATGCCTTGCTCTATTCCTATTTCAAACTGACACAACTTGATTTAAATTACGTAGTAACATTTGTCTGCTCCAATTCCATCACTTAGGTATTCTGAGAAAAGGAGAAAGTTGGCTACTTGTTATTAACGGAGTGAGAAACTCTTCATTTAAAGAAGTTGGCTGCTTGATACCAGCCTCTAAAAACTTGTTCAATGAACCAGAAGCAACATTGTCTATCCCTACAGGTGCAAGTCGTGAGTCACACTTCAGTTCTTACTCGTGTTCAAATCCAGCTGCCTTCTCTCACTGCAAGTGGTTCAGGATGTTACAACACATGTAAAGAGGATGTGCATCGTTGCTGTAATAATGTGTATGTAATTTATTTTTTAATTAAACTAATGTTTAAATACAAAACACCATAATTTTTTTCAGTTTCAAAGGCACTTTTTTTTAGTTAAAATACTGGTTAAGCTTCATTCTTTTTCATTCATTTTTCTTTTCTTGTTGCAACCCTTCCATCCCAAAATCAGAGATGCTGAGCTGTCCTGAAGGAATTTTCTTAACAGAATTGTGTTCCAAATACTAATAGTATTAGTATTGTCCAAGCTAGATAATTGGCAATCCCCAACGAACAGATAGGATCTGTTGCCTATATATTACTAGCTCAGGGCTATGTAATGGCCAGCACTAATTGATTTGCTTTCTTTCCAGTCATACAAGTATAAATCACAGTTAATAATTATCTCAAGTCATTTCTAAGATAGTGTCTACAGTAAGCATGCTGCCACCACAAGTAATACCTTTGATATGCTTTCCTCCTAGGAGAGACAGAAAAACACCATTCTTCATCCTGTCATTAAGCACAGACTGGAGATTTAAACATGTTTAGCCAAAGCTCAGACTACAGTGGTACATGATGTATAGTAGAAGGGACTGCATATATCTGAGTTCGACCGAAAAAAAAAAAAAGAAAGCAGACACTATTAAATGCAATGATCAAAATGCAGCCTCCCTGGCTCCCACTGCACTCTACTACACTGAACAAGTCACACAATGCAGCAACAGCTACCCTCAGAAACCTTTGCACAGAAAGTGTGGCATAACTGCATTGTGGAGTTCCAGGACTGTTATGGCTGGTTAATTGGACCTCTAAAATTTATTAAATGTCTACTGAAAAGCAGACTACAACAGCCCCCAAAGGAGAATGGCCTTAATAGATTTATATGTTTATATATACATGTGTTTAGGTGCATTAAATATATAACAGAAACATTGCTATTTAAACATGTTAAATAAGCATAGGATGAAAAACACTTTTTACAGGAACATGTGAGTACGTGGATGCAAGAGCAGCATTGGTAAGCGCAAGGTTTAAATGTACAACAGATTAATTTGCCCAAAGGCTTTAAAAACAAAGCTTTTTGTTTAAAGACATTCTGCAACATCCCTGAATACGATATAAACAACATAGCAGCCACAATGCTCTATCTCCTCAAACAAACAAATGACGTTAGCCAGCAATTGTGAGAGACTGATAGAAACTAAAACAGCGTCCCAGACCTTTCAGAGCAGTTGAGCTGTGCTGGGTGCATATCGCAGTGGGAAAAGCAAGCAAATCTGGCAGGAACATAGTTTCCTTCTTCCAGAGCTGGCTGGTAGTAGCAGGAGTGATTCTGACATGACCCTGCACCACGCCGAATGCCTGCTGCCCTCATGGGCCAGAACAGCAAGGAGAAACCATCTGGATATAAAAAAGCCTCTTTCTTTTCACCGGATTTTAACACAGGACTCCGTGGCTGATATAACCAGGAACATGTCCATCTGAATCAATAAAGCAAATGCATCCCACAGCACCTACACGGGTGTAATCATTACTCTGCATATAATCAATAGGTTTCTTTATACTAAGCTCCTTCCATATTTAAATGGAAGTGTTTATGGCAATTGAGGCAAGTGGACCGATGCCTGAATAAATCTAGAGTACGTAGTCTCAGACTGGACATACGGTCAGTGAAGCTGTTATTTGTTTAATTAGAGGTGTGTTACCTTACACAGCCTTTCTCTTTATTTTCTTTCTCATTCTTTACTCAAGCAAAGCTAGTGGGAGTTTCTCCAAGGCCAAGAACTGAGTTGAGTGCTAAATCAGTTAAGCACTACTTCATTTCAGGTTCATTTTAAGAGACAGGCTATATCAAATTAACATTAATTTTACACTGATAAGATTTTACAATGCATACACACACAGATGTATGTAAAAATTTCAAGTAATTTTGTCACAGTTCACCTTCCGTAGAAATTCAGACCAAAAAAATATGACAGTGAGAATTTTCAGGTGGCCAGCCCTGGCCAGCCTCAAACTGGTGAAATTAGAGTTAGGATAATGTGAAAATTGCTTCTCACTCAGGTAGTCACCCTGAGACTGGTGCTAAATTGCATCCCACTTCCAAATAAGGAATGAAGTTTCTGGAAGGTGCCACAGAGGGGTATCATCTCCACCCACTGATTTCACAACAAATCTGGTCAGGGCTTAAGTCAAAAAAGGGGAAAAGTGGCCTTGTGTACTTTTGAAACTCCCTTTTGCTTTCGGATCTCAGGGTACAGAGGTTCAGATGGGTGAATAGGTGGACCACAAACAATGATCTGTGCTTCCATATTTACTTAGGAATGCTGTACTTGGCAGTGCGTGTTTCCAGTGGCGGAAATCTCACTTCCTGAGGTAAGTATAATATTTGGCAGCAGTTAACATATACTCACCAAAGAAAACCTTGCCACAGTTTGAACCCAATGTGCAAGAATGGACTTCAGTGTTCAGACAAACTGGCTAAGTTCTTATTTTTTGACAAATCTTACACCAAAATGTCCAATACAGAAGGGAGAAGGCCTAGGCACACAACCTAAACAGACTTCAGACTGTTGTTCCAAAAAACACTGAACAGCGACTATTGGAATATTTTCTTTGCATATGAATGAATTGCAATAATCCCTGAATAAAAGCAGGTCTTTGGTTATTTTGTGAAATAAATATTTTCGTTGTATAATATTGCCCAGTGGATTAAAACTCAAAATGAAGTACAAGCCTGTGCCTACATTATCTAAAGCTCCAGGAACCCATGAACCACTGTCTTGCACAACATCACATGTGCAGAGCATCATTAAGAAATGTCAAGGTCATATTTTACTCTGCTTCCTTCATACACAGAAGAAAGATTTTGGTCACAAAAACATCTCCCTGTTATACCCAAAAAGTACGCAGTTTCCTTGGGAAAAATCATGAATTCTAATTTGGTTTGGAAGGAAGTAATCTTTTTTCTTGGTGGATCTGATAAAAGCAGCAGCCCACGATTACCTAATCTGAAGGTCACGTCACATTCAAATAACTAACCTATCTACACAGTGGATGGAAATTCTGCCATCACCACCCATCATGACAACTGTCAGCAAAATAAAAGCAATGCCGCTCCCTGCCTTCCTGGTACATCCCAAATTGTCTGGATGATAAAGATAATTCCTAAGAAAAAACAAACAAAAATCTGTAATGTGTGGATATACCAGTAAACTTCCAGAGAGAGGATAAACAGAGGTCAAGAGGAAAAGGAGCTTCAGTAACAACCACATCTTTGCAACTGCAGGAATTTAGCCACGCTCGATTTAGGCAAGCAAGAAGGGAGGATGGTGTAGGTCTGAGAAGCCAACACACCACGCTGTGAGATGTGTTAGTGAAGCCTGGTCTTCCAGGGGCCTAAGCAGCTCCTCTCTCTCCTTTTCCCCACTCTTAAAACGCTTTCATTTTCCCTATTCCGACCTCTCCCCACGTGCTCCCAGCACATATCCCTTATTCCAGCACTACCTTCTGCCTGGGCACCTCTCCTCAGCCCAGTTTCGAAACACACACCCTGGCCAGGCAACGAGGAAGGCAAAGCACAGTGTCCATTTCCCTTACCAGAGGCACGACTCGGGGACCTCCATCCTCTCTCCAGACACCAGTTTCCACTTAATTCTTCAGGACCTCACGTCTCTGAGGCCTCTGCTCTCGCTGCCAGGTGTGGGTGACTTTACTCCAGGCACTGCTGGGTGAAGAGGGCTCTGTGGGAGCCGGCATTCCGCCGGCCAGAGCCCTCAGCCTCTCCTCGGGAAACAAAACCATGAAATGACTACATTATGGAGAGCGACGCTTGTTGATAAATACCAATACTGCTGAAGCATGCCTTAGCAGCGGTGGAAGCTGTGAATAAGCAGAAGTGCCCAGGCCTCGCTGTCTGTCCGGCCGTCCCAGGAGCCAGGGGCTGCTCCCCGCGGCCCTGCTCTCCCAGGGGAGGGAAGGGGAAGGGAAGAGGAAGGGAAGAGAAGCAGTGGCCGTCCCGGGGGTGGCACACGGTGGCTGCCAAACTGCGGGGTGACGCTCCCGGCCCCTCACGGCAGCTCGCAGGGCAAGAGCGCTGCCCGCGGCAGGACGCCTGCCACTTCCCCGGCCCTCACCAGGTGGCACCAGCATTCAGCCAGCATTCCGGCCGGGATTCCAGCCGGGATTCCAGCCGGGATTCCAGCCGGGCTGCTCCTGCTCGCCCCGGCGGGCAGCCGGCGCTGGGCACTGAGCCCCACGATGAGGCCCTCTGAAGCGAATGTAACATTAAAAAAAAAAAAAACAAAAACACCAAAAAAACAACAAAGCAAAAAACAAAACCCCAAAACATTCCTCGCCAATACCTGAAAATCCTCTTTGTTTTTCACGCTACATGTTGCCTTCTCCCTTGCAATGTGCAGGAAGCCAAAGACAGCAGCTGTTGTGACCAAACTCAGATTTCAGGCTTCATTTTCTGTGACCCTCTTGCTCCCAGCTCCCTCGTGCTTAACGAGCCATCCTTAAATTGCTAGCTTGGTGCAAAAGGAAGGGCAAGACTTGATTCAGTCAAACCTTTTCAGAGCAAACACAACCAGAGTAATTGTTAATTAAATCACCTGAACTAATTAAACTATTTGGAAAAATTAAAGAAATTGAAAAGCAAGTGAGAAACGAAAACCTTCTCCCTTAGTGTTGCTCTATTGAAGTGTGCACCTGGAATCGTGGATGTGTTTTCCTGCTCTGAGTTTTTGCAGTTTTAAAAACAGTGTAGTCCCCAGATCTTTTGTCTTTGCACTTGAAAACCTGGCAAGGAAATGGCAAATGAGAAATAAAACTTCTCATTGTTAATACTTACGCAAACAGCAAGTGTTTGCCACACAGCTGCAGCAGCAGGGGCTTTGTACAAGGGCCCACTAAGTGACATGTCCAAGGCTGGGCTTGGAAGTGTGCTAGAAAGCCAGTTTTCCTTCTGTTACATGTGTGCGAAGTAAAGAGAGGAATGTAGGTAGAAAATTAGTTTTAAAAAATCACTTGGTCACTCCCTTAGGTCCTTCTGCCAGACTGCTCACAGATCGGAGGAACCTGAGCCCGGCACCCTGAGCAAGATCCTGGGGAGGAAAGGAGAGGAGATGCTTCCCCCTCAGTGAGGATCCGAGTGGCTTCATCTCCACTGGGAGCAGCTGGTGCTCCCCAGTCCCCTTTGACGATCAAACCTCATGTACTTGATATCAAAGCACAGTGGTTTACATTTAAGCGGTATCTTCACACACAAAGGCCTCCACGTGTCTTTACAGTCTTTGTATCTAAATTACATCACCTCCTGCCGAAATTCGAACAGATATATTTGATATGCAAAATAGCTGTAGCCTAATTAAAAGCACTGCAGCTAGATTGCTCTGCATGCCACACTTGGGTCCCAACAGGATTTTATCCTGTATATTTTATGAGTTAAACAGCAGTTGTATGGAAGGACAACCACATCATCAGGACACAAATGCAGGGCAGAAAGGAAAAACATAATTTCACCATCATCATCATCATCAATAAAGTGTAATAATAATAAATGTTACAATCTTCATGACTTTGTAATTAATTATAATGTCCCATTTGGAATGAGACCACAACAGTGCTATCACAGCTATATCTCAATAAGAATAAAGGTTCTGCTAAGGTTTTGAACATCTTTCCTCAGTTGTCAAAGAAATTCTGGAATTACATTTGACATCCCGTTCTGTCTACTTGGAGTATATGTTCCCACAATCTGGTTAACTTCGTATCCTTCTCTTGGAAGATCTTCATTAAAGTTCTACTATTAGAAATTACTTTTTATGTTAAATAAAGACTGTACAATTTGGGCAGAAACTGGGCAGTTTCTAAGAAATTCAGAATGTAGAAGAAGAAACAATAAAGAAACTTTTTAGTGACTGAACACAACCAATATTTCATTCAAAAGGAACTTTTAGACTTTTGTAGTGTGTGCATTGAAAAACAGGGCAGGTTTCACACATTATAAAGTTCATGTTAATAGATTGAGGTAACTGCAATGAAGAATTAAGAACTAATTACTGCCTCATAAATAAATTTTTCTTTGAAAAGAACCCATAACTTAGTGTTACAACCTGCCCTTGAAGGCAAAGGTAACTCAGGTTCTCCTTAATAAATCCCTTGGGCCAGATTAGAGTGAAACAACACTGAATGATCAGTGTTTGTAAATATATATATATTTAGGGTTTATTTTAGAACAATTTGGTTGCAATGGAAAGGAGATATGTAGCCCTTTTGGTTATTATCTGTAGAAATACAGCAATATGAAAGCATAAAAACAATAAGAAGATGTGTAAAAATAGGAAAGAAAGAGAAAGAAAGGATAAGAGTAGAAAGATGTCACCACACATGGATGCTGCGATGAGCTGTTGGTTAAGGTGATGGTTGCAGTCCTGATTCATCAGGGGTGGGGATGAAAGGCCCCAGAAAGGAGTCTGTGGGCACTTCGGGGGGTCTTTGATGGTTTATGACCCCTTTTAAGACACAACAGCTTCCTCTCGGGTCAGTGTAGGTGAGCCAATTACTCGCCTCCACAAATGGCTGATTGTTTTGAGTCATTAACCATTATTAACATTTCGGTCTCTCACGCAGGGTGAAGCAGGAACACTAGGAAAGATTTTTCTTTCAATGCAATTAACTCATACAGTCTGGTTAGGGAAAAAAAAATTACCTTAATAGAGACTTTTTTTCTCAAAAAAATCTTTGTGGGGCATTGCAATGCTTTTTTAAGGTTTCAGTATCATTTGTATGAAGACTATCATACATGTGTATATGCTCATACTTGAATTGGGAAATTATCTAATATTTCATAGTTTATGGATAACTACAAACTATTGTTTATGTTTCTGGAGTTTTCCTATCTTATACTTTATATATTCTTTATGTATCTCATAAAATTTATGGAATCTTTTCTTATGTCTACACACTGGAACAGATCACAAAAAACTTAATACCAGCTCTCTGAGAGCAGAGTACAAAACTGAAGCCAGCTCCAGCCATTTCTGTAAAGAGCCCCATAGTACATATATATGGTTTCAGTGAGCAGTGGCATCTGAAATATATTTGAATTAATAACACTCTGCACAGGTGAGCAGAGGAGAGAGGGAAATAGGAGACAAGACTATAGCCCAAGGCACACTTAATAAACGAAGATGTCGGAAGAGCAGTGTTAGAAATATAGGAGAAACTAAAGCAGTTAAAGTCACTCTGGTGAGCTTTGAGACACTCAGTGCAGCAGCCCACTGCTATCACAGGCCATCTGTTCTTCACAAAGTCAGGAGCCACTCAAGGCAGATGAATATCATGTTCAAGTACTGAAAAATATCTAATTTGGATGGATAGGAAAAGAGTTGTGGCTGCTCCTTGCAAGGGCAGGACCACAGAAGAAATAGAATTTTGCATATAGCTAAGATTTTCTTCTATTTGCAGCTTCTGCAAAAAGGCTTTTTCCACTTTAATTTGCCAGTACATGAACTAAATAAATATGTGGGTAATGGCAGTCCCTATAATATTGGGGACATGCTGTAAAATATTTTTTTTCAAAAAACACTCAGTGGAACAAAAAATACATTTAACTCACAGTTAAGGGGCCACAGAGTTCAGTCACCTTTGACCAACTTACTGCTGATCCAAACCTGCTGAAGAAAATTTGTTGAAGTCCAGTAAATACATGACAGATGACAGTGATGCAGAGTCAAAGCCATATAAGAGCATTTTTCAGATGAATCCTTTGGTAGTCAAAAATTTTCCACTGTGAGTGCACCCTGGTCACCAACATTTGCACAAAACTTTGTGGCCATCACACCTGATGGTCTAAGCTCCGTTTAAACTAACAGGGACTTGAGTGCTTTGAAAGTTTGTGTTCAACTTTTGGCTGACACCCAAAAGTCACAGAGAGTGCTGCTCTTAACAACACTGAGAGCTCTCTGAAGCTGAGCAATGGTATGAGTATGGCTTTCAGGAGCAGCTGCAAGTTGCTGTTCTACAACAGGCAGCAGAAAGTGGGAACTTAACAACCACCTACCTATTGATCTTTCCAAAAAGAAGTCACCAGTGCCACAAAGATTGCAGAAGCCAGTGTGTCTGGCAAAGAGAGTGGCTCCTGTGCTTAGCCTAAAGCTGGAAAGGGCTGAAGAAAACTTTATTCTGATTTTTAACCATCCCCATGAATGACCCTTGGATATGAAGTACACTGAGCTGGATAAAAAAATAAGCACTTGGCATAAATGTAGAAGAAGGAAAAGCTCTCTCTTCTCTGGTTTTCCTTTCCTGTTTGGTTAATTTCTTGATGTTGTTACTTCACTGTGTCCTGGTAGTCACTGCTCCTGTGTCACGGCCCTGTTTTAATACGCAATTTGTTGGCCCTCCTCAGAGCTCCTGGTTTTCACAATCTGCCTTCAGATTTTACCCAGCAAATTTCCCTTCCTCGCAAGATCTCCTTTGTCATCTTTTCTAACTTTTCTCCATCTTTTCCCACCAAACAGATTGTTTCCCAAACCTCCCACTCCAGGTTGCCTGGTGTATTGTACTGGTGCAGTGCTTTGTTTGCAGTCTGTCATCCCGCTGCAGTCAGCCCCAGCCCAGAGGAGGCATCCCTAGCAGAGGGCGGTTGTATTTCAGCTCTGGTGGAGGTTGCCCAAGCTCTCAGTTCTGCTCTATTTTCCGCTCTCTAGCTGTACCTCTGCACATAACCAAGAGGTGCCTCCTACACTGCGCTCCAGGCTCAGCAGAGAGGTTTGTGGGGAGTGAATCCACACCCTGCAGAGCTGCAAGCTGGGGGAAACCCATGGGACACATCTATCGGGAGCAAATCCTTAAGCAATGCAGTCATGAGAACCAAGTCTCTGCTGAACGCAAGTGTGCTCTGCTTGTGCTTTAAGGGCTTATTGTTACTATTTTTTTATTTTGGCTAAATGTGCTTGGTTTGCCATATGTTCAGCAAACAGCCTTTTCACCTAGCGGCTACCACCATGCCAAATCTCAAAGCAAAGAAATTGCAGTGATCTTTTAATATAGAATAAAATATTGCCCCCCGCCCCCTCACTTGGCTTTGATCTGGAAAAAAATTACATCACTTTTTTTTTTTTTAACTTCTATTTCACAGGTGCAGGCCTGCACCATCCCAGCATGGTCAGTCTCATCCTAAATGGTTAATGCTTGGCTAAAATGTAAGCATCTAAAAACAGGATATTACAGCAGAAAACCGGATAAGTGCAGTAACAGTAGGAGCTGCAAGGCCCTTCCCAGCTGTCCCCTCTCCCCCGCCCATCAAAGCCAGTAGAGATAACATCTCAGTGCGTTCGTGTCTAGTTAAAACCCTGTGCAAGCGCATCGACTAATTTAATGCAGATTTCTGACTTGTGGTAACTTTTGTTTGTGATTACCAGCGCTACAAAGGTTGACACAGACGTTCAGAGCTGTGGTGGAAAGAGTGCTTCTTGAAGGCATTCGCATCAACACCACAAAACCAGCATTTCCCTCCCTCCCCACCAAACAGGGAATGGCTGTGATGGTACCGAGTTACTCCAGGCATGATGTGTCACCTCCTTTCCCACTTGCATTTTTCTGGCCAACCAGTGAGCTTGCCTTCGCTGTGCCCTGCAAGGCAGAAGGTAACCATGCATCCCAAGAGGGGACCAGCCAAGGAGTGAGATGATAAGAAGTGACAATTTCTGCCTTCATTCCCTTCCACACCATTCATTTGTGAACGGAGGAGGAGGAGGGGACCACATCTGCCACTGGTCTGTGCAGATGGCCCTGCCTGGGTGAGCAGATTCACACCCGAGATGAAACCAGCCCAATATTTGCATAGTTGTGGAGTCAGGGACACAGTAGCTTTAACTCAAAGAAATTTAAATTCTCCGTTCCCTCTGTGCAATGATGCATATAGGAAAATGGAGGGGATTGTGTTTCTCCCCGACTCCTTTCCTACCCTGAAAGGTAAGAGGCAATCTCATTTTCAGCCTTGACATCTTTCTGGACAGCAAGTTGTTTACTTACATGTGTTTGGAGCCAGAGACTGCTATGGTGGCACAGGAAGTGCTGGGATGGCAGTGGATGGGAAAATATAAATGCCATACCAGAACTAAACTTTTTCTCCAGCAAAATTTTTATTTTATGTGGCTCAAGTCATGTTGGCTTTTGCTGTTCAAATCTATTTGTGTGTTCATTATGTCACCACAAGAAAGGGAGAAAATTTGTCATTCTCTAGAAATTTAATCTTTCCATGAGGATTCCTGAAGTTCCTCTCTTTATTAGATTTCCATTTAACTTTGTGCTTTGTTTTGTTTTAATGTAGATGTGCCTAGAGCTATAAAGCAAGAGGCTGATCTGCTTTTCCATTGCATTTAGCTGCTTCTATGCCAAATCTCATCATGTCCCAAATCATGCACACTTCTTCCCTGCTTTAAAAGAAGGAATCCATGCTTCCCAGAAGAGCCATGAAAAGAGGAGAACAACTGTAATAAGTCACATCTCTTCCTGAAAGGGAGAAGTAGCAGAGAGGGGAGAAGGGAAACCGCTGATGTAGGATGCGTTCATCCTATTAGCCTAGCAACAAAACACACGGGAAGGCAACAGCGCTTTCGGCATTAAACACACTGAAAGTCCTTATGTCAACAAAACAAAACAAAAATGCATTTGTGATGGGGAAATTTCACCTTCACTTGATGTATGCAATTTTGCCAGTGCCCCCACTAGGGAAATAAATCCGGCAATATCCATTTTATGTGAGTCTCTATTTACCATAACAAGATAGATTTGTTCTGGAAAATTTTTTGTCAATATATCCTTTGTTAGGCATTACCTTCATCTCCTAGCAACAGTGTGGGGAAATCCATCAGAGACATGGAATTTAACTGCAAAATAGGATGGCTCACTGTAGCTTTTGGAAACCTACACTGGAATGCAGATACTCTCGTGCACTTACACTGTTTATGTCCATTGGCGGACTGATAAATCAAACTAGAGCATGGAAACTGGAAAAAAAAAGAGAACAAAAAACCACAAAAACCCCACTCTTTCTCTCATTAAAAACAAATCTACCAAGGCACATGAAATACTGAAATAACTGCTCTACCTCTTGCTCTTAAGAAGATTCTTTCACACCCGTACACATTGCCCACACTTCGTGGGACATTGGATACATACACACACACCACATTTAAAATTTTTGTGATGACACTAAAAATGTTTAAATGTCATCAAAACACAGTTTTTTCCAGCCTCAGAGATTTGTGGGATAATTTTCCTAAAGGTACAACAGGAATAATAAACCTCTTGCAAACAACACGGTCACTGAGCAGACGGGTACAGAAGATGGCAATACTCCTCAGGTGCCTGTGCATTTCAGGGCATGTACCAAACTCTGCTTTTCTTTTTCTTCCAGAGAGAACCTGTGCTTCATTTCAAGGAAGTTAAGGGTGAGCTAAAATGCTTTAAAAAGTCTCTAAGGGATCTCTTGCAGCTGAGCTCTGCAATACCCCTTTGATCTGCATGTCATCCTGCTGGCTGTTTTTCAAGGTTGGATTTGTCCCTCTGGCTGGTCCCAGGAGGTGGCTCCTTGCCTCGGGTGGAACAGACATTGCTGCAGCTCAGCCTCTGCAAGCACAGAAAAGAAAGGGATGGTACTGCAGCCTTGTGGCTTGTCTGTAGCATAAGAAAATGGGAATTGCCTGTCTGTCCCAGCCTGGCCACACCTGGAGCCTGGCAGCTGACAAAGCTTGGCCATGTCGTGGGACACTCCTTGAGGGTACGAACGTCTTGGCTTCATCGGCTACTTGGCTCCAGAAACACACATGCTGCAAGAACAGGTCTAGGGTGTGGAAATACTTTGCAGAAGGGACATTGCCAGAGACTTTGGGGGAATGACTTAGAGGATTTTCTTTGCTCCCCAGTTCCCTGAGCACATTACCACACACAGAAGCCTCCATATAAGTAAGGGTGACTCATCCTAGTGATCCCTATGGGACAGTACTCTCTGATCCAGTCTGTCACCTACAACAAGTTCTAATGGACACAGTTCAAAGCCCAGAAAAGATTCCTGAAGTCTTTGTGGGTTTATACCCATACTCCATAAGAAACCTGATTTTATAAGTAAATTACACATTTTAATCTCCTACACTAGCACAAAAGCAATTTGCTATTTGCCAACCAGATAAGAGGAATATTTATGTGCCCTTTACCTCATCTTCATAAAGGGGACACTACAGTGGGAGATTGCCTTTATACGTGTATAATGTCCCGCAGATTGGAAATCTTCCAACATGCATTGTAGAGGGTTTTTTTTAATAAAAGAAGATGTGGCCCAGAGGTACAGTCATGCATTCTGGGGGACTGAGGTAATGTGCTGTTCTCAGAGACTCTTACTAGTTCAGCTGGGGAGAGAGGAGGCAGCTGAGGGGACACCTCCACATGACTGAGCCAGCCTGAGCCAGGCTGCTCCTAGGAAGACTGAGGCTGCTCCTAGGAGGACATTAACAGCATCACCAGATCAAAAGGACTTTGTTTTTAACTATGCCTTATAGATGTGCGAGGGCTGTAGGGGAGCGTTAATTGGCCACAAGGCAAATAAATAGCTCCCAATACAAAACCAGCTATTCAGATATCTGCTGAACTCTGAAAAGGCAGCTGGGGAGACAGGTGGGGGAGAAAAACAGTTTTGGCAAAAGTCTGCGTTTCCAAAGGAAAAATAGCACCCAATTATTGGGAATTGCTGCTGCATGGGGGAAATCTGAGCAGTGACCAAAACTCCCTTCTGCCCATCTCTGGAATGAAGAGACTTTTGCTGCAAGGAAATGCCAAGACCTCTTTTCCCACTGCCTGACCCTCAAACATTGGTAGAAGACACAAGAACCATCCCAAGTAAAACTTCTCCTTTAAAAAGACATTTATATTGTTGTTTCTGACTCGGGCATAATGATTTCAGTCAATGTGAATTTATTTCCATCTAAGCTGTGTTTGTTCTTGAACTTTTTGCTATTGACTCGCACACATGTTCAGTATACAGAGCAAACACTTCGGTGTGAAACAACATCATACACAATGAGTCATCTGTGCTCTGGTCCACAGCCATCCCACAGAGAGCTGGGGCTGTCAGTAACTCTGTCAATTGCAAACATAGCTACAAACACTCAAAACCAGACAGTTATCTTGTATAACACCTTATGGAGAATCTGCCTTAAGCAAACAGGAGCCATGTTAATGTATTTTTGGAAGAGCTAGAATAGAAAGATAGATTATTTGGTAAGGAAGAAGGTTTTGGACAAGATGAGATGATTTTAAAAATAATTATATATTAACCTTTGACTTACAGAAGAACCTGTCCTGGTTTCTATGGTGATGTGCAGCTATCATCATGCGTTAGCTTCAAGTGTACAGAAAAAAACACATTTACTCATCCTTGGGAATAGCACTAAATAAACTAACAGTGTTAACTCCAGGTATCCTGATGACACAGGCAGGTGGAAAGGGGACAAAGGGGGTGGAGAGGGGCACAGGAAGGCAGGGAACAGCAGAGAAGATGGAAGAAAAGAAGGGAAAGGGAGTTGGGGGTATGTCCTATAGTTATGGTTTTATAACACGGGGGAGAGCAGAGCAGAGGAGGTGAAGAAGGACAGAGAAGGGCAAAAAAGGGATGAGAGCAGGGTGTAGAGATGGACAGGCAGTGACCAAGGGGCCAAAAGGTGTGTAAAGGGGACAAAGAAGGGCAGTAAAGTCAAAGAGTGTCAAAAAAGGGCAGAACAGTGCAGAGCTGGGGTGAGTGCTGCAGAGAAGAGCAAAGAAGAGCAAAAAATTGGCAAAGAAGGGTGAAAAAGGAAAAGAAGAATGGCAGAAAAGCAGAGAAGAGTGAAGATAGGCAGAGGTTAAAGAAGAAAACAAGAGAAGTGCAGAGGTCAGAGAAGTTCAAAGAATGCCAGAGAAGGTCAGAGAGAGCTGGGCAGACAGAACAGAACAGCAGATAAGAGGGGTGGAGATGAAGGAGGAAGAAGGACAAAGGATCAGGACAAAAAAGAAGGTCAGAGAAGGCTGAAGAAGGGCAGAGATGTGCAGGCAGAGAGGGGAGAACAGGAGAGAAGATAAAGGAGAAGAAAGACAAATGAGAAGGGCAGAGACAGGAGGCGGGCAGAGAAGGAGGAAGAAGAAAAACAAAGAAGAAAGGCAGAGAAGAAGGGCAGAGGAGAATGAAGGACAAAGGAAATGGGCAGAGACAGACGGGCAGAGAGGGGTGGAATGGGGACTGAGAAAGACAGAGAAGGGCAAAGGAGAAAGGTGAAGAATGACTTAAAGTGAAGAACTCTCAAAAATTGTAAATTCACTATACCAATATTGGCACT
Organism: Melanocharis versteri; assembly: GCA_013397845.1. Lineage (NCBI taxonomy): Eukaryota > Metazoa > Chordata > Aves > Passeriformes > Melanocharitidae > Melanocharis > Melanocharis versteri. Next base: position 502,149 of record VZTG01008198.1, on the reverse strand, counting down.
AAGGGTGTACTAAGGAAATTAATTCCCTGATTGATCACAGTTGCTTAAGGATCCATGATAAACAGAGTGAACCTCATTCCCCTCTATAATAGACACACAAATACCTATATCTAAACCTACATCTATATGCATTTTTCAATCTGAATGGGAAGCGTGGGAGTTTTGCTCTCCACATTCCCTATCCCATTCCTTCTGATCTGGGAACAGAGAATTCAAATTCTACTCAGCCCTGTCACTGCAAACAATTTCCAAACCATCTGCTATCTAGTAAAACAACTTGTCTAGACAAACCCCAAGCCAGGCAACAAATCTGATATTGTACTTGAAGTCATCATACATATTAACAATCTGCCATTGCTAACCTGTCAAACTTCTTCACTGGGAAAAGGACTCACATTTACAACCTCAGGCAGAAGGACTGGAAATGGGAAAGATTTTTTCCATCGTTAGATACAGGAAAGCTGCTTAGAAGATGGGACAGGATCCAGTCAGCCCAGCCTGAGCACCATTTATGTCCCTGCAGTCTACACCTGCGAAAGCAGTGAGCAGTGGAGGGAGGTGGGTGCTTTTGAAGGGACCCACCTGCTCCCACTGGAGCTCCTGGAGCAGGTTTGGAGTCAGTCACGTAGCTGGGGGCCCATCAGCCTTGCCTACTCCAATAAGATGGAGAGCCCAGTGTCTTTGGGATTTGCTAAGAAACTGCTTTTGATTCACAACCTCTGAGAGAGTGGAAACAGATCCCAGGTTTACTGAACTCAGACTCACTTGTGAGAAATAGATTAAAAATATTGTCCGTCTCCAACGACATCAAAAATAAGCTTCGTGTTTTGTGAGCTGAGAGGTTATCTTTCCTGTTCCTCTTGTGATTTTTTTTTTCTCTGAGTTGATTTGAAAAGAAAGTTCTCATCTTGTCTTGATGATAGAGCTCTTAAATACTCAGAAGCACTGACCAAACCTGGCGCCAGTTTCTGAGAATTTCACTGTGCAATTCAGAGTCTAGGTCAGAGGATGGCAGTCTTTCCAGGGATAGGCCACAGGGGCAAGAGATAAGTTTAGTTCCAGCTGCTTCAGAGAAGAGGTTTTGAAGCTCCTTTTTTTTTTTTTTGGTCAGGAAACCAGGGAAATCAAGTTATGGAAGTATGGAAGTATGCAAGCTGTTAAAAGGCTTTTCTGAATCTTATGTTATTCTGTTCAGAAAGAGTCAGTCAGGAGATAAAAAAGGCAAGAAATAAAAAGGCATAGTGCTATAACACTTAGATGCGGGTTACTCGTCTGGAAGCTCTTATTCCCTAGTCTTTATCAGTTCAGCCCAATAGAGCTACATCCAGAAAGAAAATATCTCTGGTAGGGTTTGACCCAACACCTTCTTTAAGGCTTCCATCACTTGAGCTGAGCAGCTACAGAAATTAAACTAATAGGAATTAGGCATCTATCTTCAGTGAGAGTTTTTACCCAGCTTACAGTGCTGGTGTCCCTCAGGAGGCCATATTACCTCTGATCAATGGAAGTCATTTGTCTATCCAAAGTTTTGCTCAAACACGCAAGTCCAAAACTCCCTCCCATGTGATGTCTGTGAAGGCAACAGGGAATGTTTGTGAGAGGGAGAGGAGTTGGTCAAATCTCTTCTGCGTGCATTTAAGCTGAGCAATGTCCAAGTCCCACAGCATGCCCAGAAAGTGCCTGGCAGTTTCAATAAGCAATCTGTCCCAAAAATGTCCTGGTACCAGGTGGGTGAGTTTTCTTCCAACAAGAGAGCAAAAAGGGATATATTGTGTAGGGACTGGTGCCCTCTGATATGGGAGCAGTGTGTGCCTGAGGCACACTCAGAAATACACTTGGGTCCTGCCCTGAAACATAGCCAAACACTGACAAAGAATGATTATTCAAGGTGCAAACCATCAACTTCACCACCCTGAGAAATCTGTGATCTTCATTCTAAGTACTGAGCTGAGTCTGAGCTGCAGCTCTTCCCAGTGAAATTGAGCTTGATTTTGAGAAAAATCATGGTTAACTGGTAGACACAAATTGGGAATAGAGAAGAATTTTTGGACAAGTGTAGTGAAGTGAGGAGTTGTTATCACCCTGAGTTATCAATCTAATGGGATGACAAGAGAAAATTTATCATCCTCAGGGGTTAAAGAAGGAATCAGACAGCTGTACCCACCAGCAGCATCTCCTCTGCAGTGGGCATGGATGTGTTATGATGATGATGGATTGAGTCATTATATGTTTTGAGATTCTTTCATGATATAACATTGCTGCTCATTAAAACAAGCCTAGGTGAAGGAAAGGCACTGGGAAATAGAAAAAAAAAAGAGCTAGTAATTAAATCTTGCTGGGTTTGGTAACTGGAATTAGAATGAAACAATCGACTGTTTGGAAATGGATTCTGGATGACAAATTGCAGGACATCCATGTCACCTTTAGCAGCATGGGCAACACTTAAAAACCTATTTAAATTCTAAGAATTATACCTATATTGATTAGGAATTACAGTCAATTTAGCAGTTTTCTTGTAGTAAAGTGGAAGTAAGATGTTAATCTAAACTGTGGTAAGTGTTATAAACACATTCAATTTTGATTGAACTGTTACCGATGTAAACATATCATTATAATGAAATTTAAGTAGTAGCAAGAACCGTGTTACAAAGTTCTGGCCAGATCTCAGTGATACCAAGATAATAGATAGAAGCGCAAAAAGTATTGATCTTACATGACTAATAGGATGCTTAATACAGGGAGAAGGACTTACACAGCGAAGAACCGAAGATTAAAAAAAATTAATAGCAAACCTGAAATGCTGCTTCAGTGCATGCTTGAAATATCACAAGATGTTGGAATAGCTCATTTACAAATTAATATTCCTTTCATATTTATGAAGTATGAGAATCTAGGGTACTATATCTGGTATTGGTACATAGAACATTGTAATGATATAAATTAGACATAACTATACTGTGAGGTTTACACGCATATCTGAATATAAAGTAAGAATGTAATGCTGTTTAGAGAGAGAGAAAAAAATATGTTTTTTCTTTCCTTTTTCACTCAACACCATAAATCATGTGTTTATGTCCTTCTATTTTTCCATTTGTAAGTTGGAGCTAATATTGCTGTGACATTTATAAGGACTGTTCTGAGAAAAGAGTCATAAAAATATCAGAGAATTCAGCTATTGGAGCACTGATTACCATCTTAATTATGTATTTTTTTCTCATTACATCTGATAGGATGGAAACACTTGCTGTTTATTTTCCATCTGTGAAAGCTACGCCCAGTTCAAATTCAGATTTCTGCCCTGAGGGTAACTCTGGGAGAAATGCTTCCAGCCTCTACATCCAGCAAGTGAGAGGTGAGGGGACCTTCACCCACTTGTAAATACTGATAAATGCTCTCCCAGGTTTCACAATGCTGGGTATGACCCAGCTGCAAGTCACCCGGCCACAGCCAGACAATAACTGTGCTCAGAGGAAGCCATCAAAGACTTCCAAAAGAAACCTGCTCTGAGATGAAAGAGAAAATTATTACAGTAATCAACTGTGCTAAGAGAAAAGGAAAGCTGTTTCTCTTTGGGAAAATTTCCAGTGTTGAAGAAAGCGGGGGGAGAAGGCGAGGAGGGAAGATGATAAGGTCTCACACGTCCAATTGATTGTTCACATCTAACAAAAATAGCCCCAGCCTGTTCCCATTGTCCTGCAGCTGCTGGCTTCATCACACTCATTGTGCATTTCCTCATGGCTGAGCAGTGCAGTTGCCCAGTTTCCTCTCCTTCATTTCCTAACAAGATCCACGATGAACTGTAGGAAAAGCCAGCAGCCCTTCAACACAATGCCTTTCAAGTTTCCCTGGGTCCATCCAGAAATGCAGGCTACTGTTTTAGAGGAAAGCAAAGCAATTTCAGACAAGTCCTGGTGCAGGTACCCAGATCCTGGCCTGAATCAGGATCCTGTCACTTGCATATTCTTATTTTTTATTTCATTCCTGGGGCACATTTGCATTTATGTGGACTTCAGGCTTGCTCATAAAGTGACAGGAGAAGCTTCCTGCACTTGAGGCCAAAACATCTTGGGAAAAGAATGTGCACAAAGATGTGCACATTGTGTTTAAAAGGTCTCACTTCCCTCCATGTATTTAACAGCCAGTGTTAATTCTCCAAGGAGTCATTCCTGTATATGAAAATGGGTTTCAGATATAGAGCAAGATGTGAGGGGTGTTCCTCCTCATTCCTTCAGTGGTCTTGGAGCCATTTAAGCTGAAATATCAAATTCACCTGGTATGGCCATATTGGTCACAAACCTGCTCAGCCCTTGTGGAAATAGGCTATAGAAATCAAATTCTCATTCCCAAGAAAGGTATTTTTTGCATATAGAAATTAAACATCAGAGCATTATAACCGAACACCATAAGATTGAAAGGTTGAAATCATTCCTACAAATATTTTAGAGTCTATTAAACCCTCTTAGCTGAATTTCTCTCTGCCTTTCATTCTATCCCCAGGAAATTAAGGAACACTTTTCTATAAAGAATTTACAGAGATGAGTATTTTGCATCTATACCCTCCTTCCAGCATGGATACCAAATGCAAGCTCCTTTTCACACCATGTGACACTTCTTTAAGAAATGCTTTCTTCATCGAGGAGTTCCACTTAACGCAGAAATAACATCAGATGTTTCAAATAAAACCAGCTGAGGGAAAGATTTCCTCTTTCACAGAACCATAGAATGGTTTGGGTTGGAAGGGACCTTAAAGACCACGCTGTTCCTACCCCCCTGACATGGGCAGGGACACCTTCCACCAGAGCAGGCTGCTCAAAGTCCATCCAGCCTGGCCGTGAGCACTTCCAGGGATGGGGAACCTACAGCCGCTCTAGGCAACGTGTTCCAGTGCCTCACCACCCTTGCAGTAAAGAATTTCTTCCTAATGTCTAATCTACACCTACTCTCTCAGTTTGAATCCATTCTCCCTTGTCCTATCACTACACGCCCTTGTAAGAAGTCCCTCTCAAGCTTTCCTGTAGGCCCCGTGAAAGGACACCATAAGGTCACCCTGGACTCTTCTCTTTCTCAGGCTTTCAGTCAGTGCTTTGTTGTTACTCTTTACTGTTTGTCAATACCTTAAATGTTCTGGATTAAATCAACTTGAACAAAATCCTGTAGGCGAAACAGAATTAACTTCTGGTGAGAAGTGCTGGATAAAAGGTCCAGACAGCTACAGACCAGTCTCAAGGCTATTGCGAAGCTCCCTGCCCTGATATTTCATCAAGAAATGGCCCTTCAAGCGCAAATTTCTCACACCCAGGTGCAGGTGAGCCTTGCAAAAAGCTGAAGGAAAGAAACTGCTTGGGAATAATTGTCAAAAGGGAAGAGCACCTGTGAAAGTACCCTCAGTGAAAAAATATTTTTCCATCCCCGCTCCTCCCTCGGGAATCTGTACACTTCCTGGATGAGGGACTTGTTAGCCCTGGAAATCCAGCCAAACAGATAAGCTACACTTTGGTTCACCTTATTTGCTGCCAGATCTTCAGTCTCAAAAACACTCAGCGCTCAACAATTCTTAATCCAAATGTCAGCCTTCTCTTTCCTCTGCTCAAATATTTTGCATAGCTTGGAGCAAGGAAACCCTTTGTAGGCAATTTCAGAGCTGCTCACAGCCCTTGTAGCAGACCTTTCCTGCTCACACTCAACCCTTGAAACATTTATTTGGACTCTTAAACAGGGACTTAATGACACATCAAGCCTTTCAGAAAAACTGAGGTGAATAGATGCTTTTCTGTGTTTCAAATTAAAAAAAAAATAAGGGATAATATAATGACCAGTCTGTGAATTATCCATGACTGCAGGCAACACCTCACACAACGCTCATTCATGTACCTGAAACCCACAAACTAATCAGGGTCTTAAAATTGCTCCTAGGCTCTATTCAGAGCCTCTTTTTGCTGTAGTTTGACCTAAATTCTCTAATAGTCACCAAAAAACCCCCATTTGACTGGAGAGAACATAAAATAAGCTCACTTCAAATGCTGCTACTAATGCTCTGGCACGGATTTTAGCAGCTTTTCTAATACTTTAGTTCAACATCACAGCAATGGAATCATTCTCCCTGTCTTAAGTCCCTTGAATTTGTATTCCAAAGGAAAGATGAAATTAGGAAAAAGAAGAAAAAGCATTAATTAGATAACAACAGGAAAAAAAACCCCAACAAAGCAGTTACCTGATTTACCTCATCAGCTACATGGTTGTTTTAAACATGCAATACTTCATTAAGTTGAACTAAGACCACTAGAGATCAATTAATATTGATTAAATGCGAGGAAAAAAAAGAGATGACATTAAATAAATGTCAGGTTGATTCCTACAGCATAAAAAGTGAACTGTGCTGACTGTTTAGGCAAGGCATTTTCTTTTGAGTTTGTCTAAGCGTCGTTAAAGAAGGAAGCAAATTTGTTCAATAAACAATCCCTATTGATCTTGGGAGATGTAGATATAAGAGCAAAGAACAGGTGTGCAAATGCATAGGGACTGTGGCTATGTCCTGATGTGCACACAGAAATACCATCCAGAGAAGTAATCCAGTATGATCTCCTCCTAATCACTTCTTTCTTGGATATTTCTTGGACTAAATTATGCATTTGTTGTCCCTAAAATTCTCTAAATCCTTACAGATATTTTTCATTACTATGGTAACTGTTTAGAGAGGAGCTGGTGATATGGAGACAACCACCACTAGACAAACTAAATCAATCATTGTTTTATTAGTTTTATTGGCTCCTTCATACGCACACACAGAGCTAAAATTGGAAAACACAGTCTGCTTGCTCTCTGGCCTGAGGAAATTTGCACCTCAAGTTGGATAGGCTATCCAATGAGAGGAACCGGGCTTTATATCCCATCAAAACTGGTCACATCAACTGTATAAAAATACTGAGTCCTCCAGGAGAGCACAATTTGTTTAGATTTCCTGCTACATCTTAGCCCCCAGGCATGCCAGGGTAAGCCTTCAGAGGGCTGTGCTTGAGATGCCCAGCTAACTCCGCCTGAGCTGAGCCAAGGACTGGAAGCAAGCCTTGTGCAAGGAGAGGTTCACATCTGGGCATGTGCACAGCTGCTGTATTTTAGCACCTCGTGCTTATGCTTCCATCAGGCTTAGGAAACTAAACAGGGAAGCTCCAGAAATAGTTTTGAGGAAGACATCCCTTTTTCATGCTTACAGCTTTGCAATTACAAAACTCTTTGGAGATCACAAACGTGGCTTTAAAATTTCTTAGGCTGACGTGAGATTTGAATGACACACTTCTAGTATATCCAAAATGCCTTCAAGCAAGAGTTACCACAAGCCCCCTTCATATTTTCCGAGACAAGAAAAGCCCTCTCTGCTTTCTGACAGACCCAGAGGGGAAAAGCCTCATCCTCAGGAGAAGCAGGCAGCTGCTGTTGTTCCTCACAACAGCTGAGAAGACACCCTGGAAGCAAGAGTGATACCAGATATTAAAAACAAACATTTGTTTTCCCCAAGGACTACTCTGTGCAGTGTTACTGTAATATTTTCCATCAGAATCAAAACTTGGGCATGCTGACATCTGATTGTTCACTTCTTACTTTAATTCTCCAATTTGTTCCTTTCCTTGCTCACATATATGAGAGTTTTAAAATAATTTTGCAATTTTTGAACAGGATACCTCTTGATATCTTACAGAGTAGTACCATCCATGGATCAAAGTCTGAGGAACACCTTGAGCAGGATTCCCTACTCTGATATCTGCTTATTCATACCACGACGAAAAGCACTTACCCTGTCCCAGATATCTAGGAGTCACGCTCTGCAGCGCCTGAAGGCATTTAGGCTGGTTTTTGCTCGAGTTCTGCAACCATCACAGAAGAGTTTTCAGCCCAAAAACCACACCGGTATTACTTCTGCCACCCCCAGGAGCACCAGAACTTTCTCAGGCATATTTTGGAAGGAATAAGTATGTCTGACTGGATAACAGTTTGATGATGTTTTGAAATTCTAAAAATGCATTAGGGAACCCCACTACTGATACTCTCCTTGCCAGCAGCTACTCATTTTTGCACACCCTATGATAACTCATAAAACTTGTACTGCCATTTTGAGACTGGATTGAGAATTTTGTATAGAGACAGGCTGTCTCCCATTCTTCTGCAGGCAGCTAAATAAAGCTAAAACACACATATAGATCCTTTTTGAAGATTTACACAACTGCAGTCATACTTTGTATCAACAGAGAGGTTTTGCCAGCCAGTTTTCTGTTTGGCTCTGCTGCAGATCCCTGCAATTATCAGTGCCACCTCCTGGTACAGAAACATACTGAGATCCAGCCACTCAGAAATGGTAGGACGAAGAAACACAAAATATCCTGGTCCTCGCTTCCTGCTTAATGTTTGCTGTTCTCTACAGCCTTTTATAAACAGCTATGTATCCTACAGATATCAAAAAGTTAAATATTTTTGTAGCTATATGTATTGAATGAAAGGGCAGGGGAGCTGTCAGAGGCAAGAGGTTACCATGGATTTTCCTCTCCAGGATATCCATAACAAAGCTAAACCCAAAACAGATACGTATATATATGCTCATCAAACCAGCTGAAGCTGAACAAGAGGAAGCTTGGGAGTTTAAAGTTTTATTCAGAAATGTCTTCATTCATTTCAGAACTGAGGAAATAATCCTTGCAGCATTTATGGACCTTGGATACAAAAGCTGAGATTTTGACTGAAGGTTTGAAACCTGGGGGGATTCCATGTCCCCACATCTTAGATATAGAATTTCCACTGATTTATCCAGGCAAATGAAAGTGAGAGAGGCAAGACTACAGGTTAGGACACAGCTGCCAGTGGGAGGCAGCAGAACAGGACTCTACTCAGAGCTTTGCCAATTTACTTTCCAAAAATGACTAAGATGTGCCCTTTCTTACCACAGAAAGTCAGATGTTTTCCTTAGCTCCTACTACTCCAGTAACCTAATCCTCAGGCAAAACGCCTTCAGCATTATTCCTCTGTGCCCCCATGGGCACTGCTTGCCACATGGGATGGGTCACACTTTTACCAGCGTATTTACAAGAAACTAGCTTTCAAAAATGCAGGTGAAGAGGAAACGTATATCCAATGGAAGCAAACATTCCCAAAAGCTGAAGCACAGGATCTATTTTCTCAGCGATACTTCCCACCCCTTCTCTGCCTGTCTCACTCGGAGCCTCAGAGCAAGAGAAGTCACAGCCTCAGGTCTGAAAAGCAGCAGTCCTCCCCCTGTGCCCCCAGTACTAAATACATTTTTGCTGATGCTGGGGTACCACAAAGGCCTGGAAGGCAGCAGAGCAGGCAGCCTCTCACTCCAGGAGAGGGCAGTGAAACACTTGTCCAGGAAAGGGCAAATGCACCATGAACTGCTCAGCAACGCCTGCTTAGTCAACCCAAACGCTGACCTTGGCAGCACAAACACGGGCAAATTCAACGGGAGGAGTCGTGAGTGGGATTTCATGTGTCGCAAGCTTTGTAAATTGAATTGGGCCACTATTTCCTAGGAAAAAATTATGCAACCACTTGTTCACTCCCTGTCCATGGAGAGGAAAAAATGTCATTAGGAGGCAGTGTTTTCTTGTGCTTAGGTTAATAGGTCTCATTTGTTCTGCCAGTATGGAGGGAGGCAGAACCAATGGAAGAACTTGTAATTCTCTCTTATAATTAAGATAATGTGTCACACCAGCCCTCAATCATGTTTTCGGATGCTGCAGTGTCCGTGACACATCTCGGAGAGACCGCAGCTGTGATTAAACATTTTTGATAACCCATAAATATAACATTAGTTGCCTCAGTTAGGTTTCTGATAACATCATTCATTTCAGATCATTCAATTAGTGTAGACAAAAGGGCTCTTTCCAGGAGACATAATGTCATTGTCTCTAGAAAGGAACGTACTTCCCAATCACTGTTTATCACTCTGTAATTACAGTGCTGTGGCAGCCATGCTCTATATTACAAGGAGTCCTTTTTGTGCCCAAGGATCCAACAGTTCTTTGTTTTAATTTATTTTCCTCTTAAATACCTCCTGCTATTTAAGCAATAATTCCCTGTAAATCAATTGTTAGCAGCAGTTAATGACTGGTTGGTTAATTAATAGCTGAAAGCAAATCTGAGGGTGTTTGCCGCTCTAACAAACCAGCAGACATTAACTGTGGGGTTATTGCTCACGTACCCTATAATCAAGGACTTCTCACAGCCTATGTATCATTTGAAGAAGGGACTGACTGGGTTGCAATGGGTGGTGGCTTTAGGGGTGTCTGTGTTCTGCTGGAGAGCTGCATTAAGATGTTTTTAACGCAACAGCCTGCTCTGCTGCTCTCTCCAAGGGACAGATTCTCAGATAATCTTTTTCACAACATTGTCAATTAATATTTATACAAGCCTGTTTTGTCTCTTATCTTCCACGAAATAAGGTTTGGAGTGATGCTGCCATGGAGAAGGAAGGAGAGTCTAAAGCCGGCAGTAATTGATGTTCACAAAGAGGGTATGTGTAATGGACCAGCTGGCTTATTATGAACTAAAATACTGCAGTATCTTCAATCCAGGGGATGGTAATGGGGAATAAATGTTGACATTTTCATGGTGAGCAATGCAAGACCATCAAATCAAACAATTTCTGGCACATAGTCAAAGCAACGTTTAAATGGAAACTTAAGAGATAAGAACATTTTTACATATTTTTTTCTCTCTGAGTAGAAATGTGCAGCTGTAGGAGAAACCGCATGGCATGAGTTCCCCACACTGACACAAAGCCAGGAGTTCCCAACAGGGACTGTCTGACTTGTCCTAAGGAAAAGAAAAAAAAACAGAAGCAAGGAGCATCCTTGCAGGACACTGCACCAGCTCTTCTCACCCTGACATTAGCTGGTAAATCTAGACAATTTCTACTTGCTATCCTCTCCACAACCACAGAGAACAATTGCTCACTGTTTCGTTCACAGCCCCTACCTCTACACTGGACATCTGCTGCCATGTTCCTGTCAGCCTTCCCTTTTATAAAGTGAACAAACCTGATTCCCTTGGCATCTCTTCACAGTTTGTGCTTCTCAGTGCCCTATGTTCTGTCTGATTTCCCTGGATTTTTTGTCCTTCTCTTCATCTGCAGGGAAAGGGAGCACTGGATTGCAGTACCCCAGGTGAAGTGAAGAGAGGAAAATAAATATGGGCTGTATCTCAAGGATGATGATCCTGAACCATAACCAAGAACATTTAATTCATTATTCCCTTCAATCCTCAAGTCGCCTACAAATATGCTGCTGCCTGGTTATTTCCCCACCTGTCACCCACCCCTATGTATCTACATCTCTCTTTCCCAACCACAGAACTTTGGACTGTTCCTGAAGGAATTTCATCTAAATATTTGAGAGTAGTTTCTCCAAGCTGTGAAGATAATTTCAAATTCAGATCCTGACCTCCTAGGACTTGTATCATCTCCTAATTTTGACATCCACAGATTGGCTTTGTTTGCTTGTTGTTCAGTTGCCAATAAAAAACTATATAAAAGAACTGAGTATAAGGAAACTGCTGAATGACCTTCCTGAAATATCTTCCCTGACAGTGATCCAGTGATAGCTGTTGCTGGGGAGCTATTTTTCAACAGGCTCTGCACCTACCCCATTGTAATTATATCTATACCATATTCTTTAGTCTGTCATATATGTCAAAAAGCGTTACTAAAAATCAAGCACCAGTGCATTTGCCGCTTCCTCTTTATTCATAGACATGCTACTGTGACAAAGAAGGAAATTAGATTGATTTGACATCAAACGTTCTTGACAAGACTATGTTTTCCTGTATCAGCTGGCTACTTCCAAATTGATTGTTTAATGATTTGTTCCTGAATCTTTCAAGGACTTAAGTTAGACTGACAGGTCTGTAATTCCCTGGGTCCTCCTTTTCCCTCTCTTTAAAATATAATACACTGTGTTTGCCCTTCTCTTGTCTTCAGGGACCTCCTCTCTCCTCTGTGAGTTCTTAAAGATAATCACTAATGGCTCAGCCATTGCTTCAGACAGCACCTTAAGTACTCTAGGGTGAATTTCATCAGACCCTGCTGACTGGAGTACATTCATCTTATCTAAATATTCTTTAATCTATTCTCCTCCTCTTCCAGTCTGTATTTCTGCCTCCTTGTAAAAAGTAAGTTTAGGCAACTGGTTGTATACCCTGCTGACTGATACACTTCATAATTCAAAGCAATTGAACATTCGTCAGTACATTTTAATTTTTTAATATTTACCAAGCTTTATATTTCCATTCTCCACATTACAAATTCTAAAAACCCAAACTCATCAACCCCTATTCACTGGTTGCTAAACTGACACACCACTCTTAAGGACAGACTCATTGCTGAGGATGGAGCAGAAAGAGGATACGTGACTAAAATGTTGTGTTTTGTCACGCAGAACTTCAGCACTCACTGACAGACCTATGCTGATTGCAACAACAGGTTCCCATTTCTGCCCAAGCTGCTCCTAAAATATAACTGGCACCTTCATATCTGAGAGTGCACCTGCAGCAGTGTCCATGAGCCGAGCACTCTCCGTAATGGACAACTACGCTACTTTGAATTTGTGAAACTGCTAGGGCTGTTGTCTAGACTTGGTCTACATTACAAATATTAAGGCCATGTGTTGTTTGGGGTTTTTAAAATTAAACATGAAAATCTGCTGAAAGTCATGGTGGGTTTCCCATGTAAGTACTACATGGAGATCTCCTTCCTGTGCTCTATCAGACACCTGATGCTACAATACTCAGTGGGAAAATAATTCAGGTTTCCACCTGTGATAGCCATGCAGAACAATCTTTATTGCAGTCTTTAATAAAATGTTCTTTTGTCTACCTTTCCCCTCAGTAGTTCACTATCATTACAGACCTGAGCAACAGTGTTTGCATACCAACGCTCTCTCTAAAGCAGGGCATTTGTTCAGTTAACACTCTCAGGTTTGTTTTCACTAGCAGTTCAAGGGCTTTCTGCCAGAATAAAAGATATTTCATATGAGAAATTAACTTTTTAGAGGTCTGTAGGCTTAAGTCCCATCCCATTCCTTAAAAGTCAAGATGATTGCAAAAAGTCAGCTTTTAAATGAAAAGCACTGGGCTGAAGAGTGTTTGCTGAAAAGCCAGCCATCAAAGGAGGAGGAGGAAGAAACTGGAGAACCACTGAAGGAAGACATACACTCGTCCTATCCACATGACTGAGTCTTGCAATGCACATTTTCTATTTGACCCTGCAAAGCCTGCATGACCAGGCAGCTTCTTTTTGTCTTGAAACTCTGATCAAACTCTAATTTGAGAATATACTCAGTGACACTGATCCATGTGACTCCTCTGCAAACATCCTCTTTACCTGGTGCTGCATGTGAAGAGAATATGAGGGTGCCAGCTGGGAGAGGGTACAGGGTTGCTCATTTCCTTGCCTTCTCTGTGTCTAGAGGAATACCAGAGATTTGTCCTGAAGCACTTCTATTTCTTTGTTTTACCTTAGTGTGGTTCAGACTTCAAACTCAGGGTTCAGCTGTGCCAAAGTTTGAATTTTAATGTATCACTACCAGCAGCTGCTGTGTGTTTCCAAAACAAGGCAGCCATAAAAATCTAGGATAAAGTTTGTGACGGCTCAGAATAAGCATTTTCATTTGATGGGATCTGTCTCTGGGAATGCATATTTGGAGGAAATAGGTAAAACAAAAACTTAATCCTGCTTCCACAAAGCTTTTCCTTTACAGAAAAAATGACACTGACATTTGAGATTAGAGCTGGTTTGAGAATTTTCTATTAAAAATTTTTTATCAAAAAAAGCGCATTACAAGTCAAAATTGACCCTTTTTGCAGAAACATACTGGTTTTGACAAAACTCACTGGCAACACTGCTCAAGTCTAGAACAGAAATTATATGACATTCAAGAAGGGGAGAGGCAAACCACAGAGGTGGAAATTGCCAGTTGGAAGGGCATTCACCCAAGACACAGGATACTCTCCCATTTGCACTTCTAATTATCCACATCATATATGAATGCTATCCTGGTGTTCTGTCATCAGACCTAGCTTCTGACAGACAGAAGATTTTACAAACCCCCACAAATACACCAGTTCACTGCCTCTTAAATCAAAATAGATTTGAAATTCTCATGTCTGGGATATTGTCCTATGGAAAATAACTTCTGAGCCATATTTGAAAGAATTACCTGCCAGATACAGCTTTCCCATAATGCCACAGACTTCCTTTCTCATTTCCTTTTTGGAAACGGTACTGTTGGGTTCCTCAGCTGGGACACTTGGCTGGTGTCTGTTCTCTGCTACTTGTGTGGAACGAGCATCATGTTCATCTCTATTTTCTGAGTTTGGAAAAACCATACAAAGCAAGTAATTTTCTTCTTATGAGTCTTCTATACCTTATCTGATATAAAAATATAAATGCTGCTTAAAGGGCCCTTTTCTCTGATCTTTACTGCTATCCTCCTTTCTTAACCCACCCTCATTCTTTCCACAATTTTTTCAGATATTTTATTTTGAAGGACCCTTAGCAGCCTAAAAATGTTCGGTTTTTTTTTAGATTGAAGAATCTGTCCAACCTACACTCAGGTTATTATCTCAAATTCTGCATTTTTATAATATATGTGCATTTTCATGCCTAATTTTAAACTCCTACTTGTAATTTTGACTTCTGTTATAAAATCCCCTTCATGACTCCTCGAGTGAGAAGACAATAAGCAATACAGTCTCCACTGCCATCTTCCTCAAAGATCAGTAACTCAGCAGGCGAGATTCAGCAGCAAGCTTCAAGTTCTGAATTTTCCAGTTCTCCAAGCACTGGAGGAGCCAAGACTATAAATCAGTTTAAGAATCACTTGATAATGACCTATCAAAGATTGGCAGGTTGTTGGTTGATGGGTTGGCCTTAACCAAATGTTGAGTCAGTTTAGAAGCATTCACGAACTTTTTCCCTTGTCTAAAATGGGACTAAACCTTGGAATCAAGGTTTTCACACATAGTGTCAGTAACAAAATAAAATAAACCTCACCAGAATGAGGAACTTCTCCCTGTTTGTTAATATCTTCAGAGAGCAACATAATTTTTGGGAAATTAGTTGTCCATGGGGCTTTGCTCCTCACTGAAGACTCCGTAGACAGGCTCCTTATTGTCTCTGCATGAATTTGCTCATCAGCAGGAGAAGGTAAAACTTGACTACACTCATTGTCTTGAGCAAACAGCACTGCTTTAGTGACTTTTAATGCTACACTTCTGGTCCTTAGGAATGGTAAATTTTCCACTAGAATAAATTCCCTAATACTGCATGAAGGATTCAGAACTTCCCGCTGAGCAGCTCAATAAAAGATTTTTTAAAAAGGAGGGGATTCACTGTTATCTTTATTGGGAGGAAGAAAATATAGCTCTTGGATCAAGCTGCTGTCCATGGCATCCAATTATTTGTTTCCACTGCACAAAAGGAAAAAAAAAAAAAGAAAAAAATGAGTAAAAAGAAAATTAGCTACATTGATTGCTGGCTGGGGTTTCATTTTGGGTTTCCCCTGGGACTGCAGCATCAGCAGGAATGGTTACTTAGTCATGAATGTGCTGCACAGCAAGAAATCAGATTGCTCCATGTGAGAAGCAAGGCTTTTTTCTGGTCTCTCAGTTGTGTGAGGAGGAAATCCAGCTCCCCTTAATCACAGCCTGCCACCACAGAGGACACATAACTCACTGCTACAGCCTTTATTATATGGTTCCCCAAAATGAAAAGAGCCTGTAGATCTTGGCTATGGGGTATTGGAAATTAGTATTATCCAAAATAAAATTCTAGCAGATCACCTTAATACTGCTTTTTAAGGTTTTTTTGAAACCAGGACATTTTTAACTGTATCTTGATAAAACTCCACCTCTATCTATAATGGGCTCCTGATTATAAAACCCTTATTATAATATGATCACGTATTTAAGCTGCAGTTATGCTTAGCTTCCCCTTGTGCCAGAAGCTCTACAACAGAGGGACAGTGCCCTTTCTCAAGTAGCAATTACACAAAAACATAATTTAAAAAATACAATATAATAAGTCATTGGGAGGAAAAGAACAATTCTGGGTCAAGCCAGAAGAAAACATTACAGCAGGTCAGAAAGATGAAGTTAACTTGTACCCTGGTCCCTGTTTTCAGCTAGAAAATGGCACTAAAAAATCTCTACTCATTTAAAGGTTACCTCCCCAAAAGTGAGCTTGCTACTATTTGTAAAACATATTTCACTTAGTCACTGATACAGAAAAACAGTGATTGTCAGAACCTAACTAATCATCAATGATTACAGTGCACTTGGGCAAAAGTCTGAAATCAGATTTTGTTTCTATGCCACAAAGATGAAATTTCAGTCAGTGCTAACCCTACAGCAAATGAAAAATTTAATTTGCGTTTTCCTTTCTACAAAACCGAAACTCGTCCTTTGTAAAAGTTTGACTGTGGAAGAGCTACATTTCAATGTGAAATTCCTAATGAACAGTATTTACAAGCAAATGACAGGACTGCAATGAGCCTAACAGGGACTATTCAGCTATTAAAATATCCAGTAACAGATTAACAATTTTTCATAATCACAACAGTAATATCAAGTGCAAGAGGGTTAAATAGATGGCAAACTTCAGAGTGAGGTGGCACTGGCTCCTAGTCAGTCACAGGCCCTACGATAAAGATTTTTTTTGCCATTCCCTTGAAATATTCATGCTCCTTAAACCCTCCCTGATATCCCCAGTGACATCCCACTCCCTGGTTCCTCTTACAAAAGACCTCACAGCCAGCATGCTGAGGCTAAATAACACCATCATCTTTTCTAATGTAGCCTCCACCCTGCAGTGTGAAGCAGTAATTTTCCACTTTACAAGCTGCACGCAGTGCATTGCCTACAGCAGCTTGTTTGAACACCCCGTCCCTCGGAAGAGAGATGCTCGGAGGGCAGCTCCTTGTGCTGCACCACCAGTTCCTCCTCCTCCTCCTTGCTCGGCTGAGAGGAGCCAAGGAACCCCCAGAGCAAAATGGGGAGGCTGCACTACAGGCACGGCACCACCGTGCCTCAGCACCGCATTATCCTCCAATCCGAAAGGAAAATAAACACAAGTGGCACAGCACATCTTAATTTTCACTGCTGGTAGTGACAGTTTTACTCAATTTTAGTCAGCCATCAAGTAATCGGAACGAATTAAACAGCAGAAGGAAGGGCTGTGCCAGGATCCAATAAAGCAGTGGGCACTGGAGCGCTTCAGGGAGTCACTGCACATCTCCCTCTTATCATCGTTCCCTCGGGATCCCCACCACTGCCATCAGACAGCATCTCTGAGCAGCTCCAGTACACCAGGAAACCAGCACCTCCTGCCACTCCTATCACCAGGTTTCAGAAACAGCTGTCAGTCCAGCTTGTCTCCGTGGGATGGTTCCACACACATGCCTGCCTGTCTTTATCTGCTTTGAAGAGCCTAAGAAGAAGGCTTGAAATTGCTATTAGCTCCCAGCAAGCCCCACTCACAGCTTTACCTGAGAGCAGTGCTTTACCTGAGAGCAGAGCACTCACGATCCCTCCTGTGTTCCACCAGCTGAGATGGACACGGTGGGTGGAAGGGTTTCTTGGGAAGGCCAAAGGCAATTTCTCCTTTAGACATCCCAAGGAAAGGAGTAGCCTTGGAGACATTTCACTCCATGTTTGCACTTCTCTAGATATTACTACCTGCTTTCAAAGGCTTTGGTCTCAAAGATCATCTCAGTTGCAACCTTCCCATTGTAGGGATTGGATATTGCTGGCCGTGATAAGGAGGGGATTTTTATTATCCCCCTGTGGTCAGAGATCGACTTTCAATCCCTAGTTCTGTGTTTTGCACATTGTGCAAGCCACGAGGGTATTTACAAATGCAAACTTTCAAGGATGTCTTTAGGGCACAAATTAGAACGACTCTGGTGAAATCTCTGACTTGAGCTGTGTTTTACTACTGCCATTAAGCTGTCAGGCTGTAACCTGCAGTGATTCCATATATAACTGCACACACAAGGCAAACGGTTAATGGCTCCTTCCTAAATCCTGATGGTCGAGCAGAAAGGAGGCTATGGACACAGCCTCTGTGAATTTAGCCAAGCACAAACCTTCTCTTTACAGCACTAATAAATAACTATTACCCTTTGGAACAGGACTGAAGGCACACAATGGAAAAATGTCCTGGCAGGCTAGAAAAGGACAGCTAAAGAAAAGTGAGTTTCGGCGCAAGGTGGTCGTTCCTCATGGCTGTGGTACCTTCCCTGATGCAGGGCGATCCTAGCCCACATTAACTCTGGTTAGAAAATAGATTCAGCCAAATAATGGTCAAATTTATACTGAAAGGGATGGAAAACACTTTTTCTGTTGCATGAGGAACATGCAAACAGCCTTTAATTATGGAACATTACAAAACTACACTGATCCAAGACCCTAATTATTTTTTTTCTCCAACAGTTATTTGCCTCCTCCTACGTGAAACACCCCCACCTCTCGGCAGCTCCTTCTTCAAGCTCTCTGCAACATCTTGAAAAATTCAAATGCCTGCTCTTAGAGGAAAATAGTTTCTAATTAAACATAGAGCGTGGGTGTGAATGAAGCTGGGCCCACTCCTTGCCTCACTGAAGTCAACAGAAAAATGTTTTTCTTTTTTACCACAAGCGTCAGCAAAGGCAGGGGTGATGGGTCACTGCTCCCAGGCACAGTTGAGGAAACATAGGGTCACTGGTTCTTTAGGTTTGGTAAAAGAGCCTGAAGTTTCCTGAATTTCAGACTTAGGGTGCAGTCTTGGCTGGAAATGTGTACACTAGAGATCGGAGCATGCCCAGTAGGCAATAGCAAGCCAAGAAGATGGAGTGTTCATGTGAAATTAGCTACTTACGGGTCCACTCCAGGTGTGAACATCAGAGAAGATCATCTTACAAACCTTCCTCTGCACCACATCAGAGCACAACTTTGTGAGTTTTGAATCAAATTTAAGTATTTTGGAAATGCTACTTGTCCTTTTTATGGCAAAATAAGCTATTTTGTAGACTCAAAGTCTACTTACATAATTTTCAAATATATTCTTTCATCGATCTGAGGTCTAAATTTAGAAGAAAATCTTCTTGTTCATAATTTATCTCGTTCTATTATAATTCATCCACAGAAACATCCAAAAAGTAAAAGAAAGTGCTGGACTTGCAGACAAACACAAATCTTGCCAGCAACACAACACAATACAGAAAGGCAAAGACAGAACAGAGTTTCTTTTTTATCTAGGTGGCAATCCTATCAGGCCAGAGTAGCTGTAGATGGTGTTTAAGTTCCTGATGATCTGGCCTCTACCTCCTCAGTTCCTCCGTAATCTTCTTCCACACCACTTACAAAGCTCTCTGCTGCTCGAGCAGCACAACAGCATTTTGACCAGTGTGGCTGTGGGTTACGTTTGGTAGTGACTCCACAGAAAATTCCCTCTTGGAAAACTGGAGGGGAAAAGATAAGCTGAAAGTTTTTCCTGACACCAGTAGGCCCCCCGTAGTTTGTTTGAGATAATTTAGCTTACAACAGCACAATGTATCCTGGCGGTGTTGGAAGAGAGGCTCTGCCTCTACTCCAGATAACACTCCTGCACTGTGTGCAAGAAAAGCTGAGTGTGCTGACGGATTATAGCACCTCATATTCCATTTAAATTCTCAGTTATGAACACTCCAGTTATTTTTGCAACAGTGGCTGGTAAAGTTAGGGCCTGTGTGAAGTAGGAAGAAATGAGAAATTGATTTTATTTCAGTAACACAAAATTACAATTTCCTTGTAGAGCTACTCAGGCTCTCAGGGAAAAAAAAAAAATCAGTAGCTGATCTCCAGAGGTCCATCCAGCCCTATATGCTCATCAAAGTTCATATTCCTGCAGCTAATGATATATTTTCCTTCAGAGCTTAGCTTGTCTGGAGATGGGAAGAAGAGATCTGTTTTTTCCACTTTGATGAGGCTAGCACTTTTCAAAGTTCACCTATGCATAATCTTGGCAGGGAGACGTGCATCTAGCTGATTTAGAAGACACATTTGTGTCAAAATCCATCTCTCCTGATTTTCACTGAAGTGCTTCGATATGCTGTGGTACTTCACAAGATTGAAATAAATGCATTTCAAAGTTCTCATCTCCCCCAGCTCCCACCTTCCCTATAACTACATTTCCATTCTCTTTTAGCAGAAATACCTGAGGCTGCTTTTGTTTTTCTTAACACGAGATTCAAAGTCAAGGTGATTTGAAGACTTCTCTCTTGGACTTGTTTCCCCACAAGCCATAGCTCATCAGCATGGCAGCATCTCTCCTGCATAAGAGTGGCTCCAGGGCTTTTCAGGTGCTGAGTTTCCCAGCAAAAGAGAGCGGTGCCAAGAAGATCTTCTCTTGCATTAATTATGCTCCCTCCACCACCCCCCCGCCCCCCAAATGTAAACATGTCACAATGCTTGCTCTGATTTAAGGCTTAGATGGGCTTTTGGGGGGGGGGTGGGGGTAAAGTGTTTTCCCTTGTCTGCAACAGACACCATGGCAAGATTTTGGAATTCTCACAGGATATATTTATACCTTTTAAAAAGTCC
Organism: Melanocharis versteri; assembly: GCA_013397845.1. Taxonomy (NCBI): domain Eukaryota; kingdom Metazoa; phylum Chordata; class Aves; order Passeriformes; family Melanocharitidae; genus Melanocharis; species Melanocharis versteri. The sequence goes on along the minus strand of VZTG01008198.1, from coordinate 481,533 downwards.
TGCAAAAGACTAATCATCTTCAGGAATACCACTGAAATTGCGGCTCCAGCTGTTTTAACTTCCTACTCAGCCTCTTGGGGGAGTGATTAAAACCAAAGTCTGAAAGATTTAGATACAAGGCTTAGAGGTATTCCCACCCTCAGCTGCATCCCAGCAAGCATTATTTTTCTTGGAGGGAAGGTAGGAGACCAAGCTGTGTGACCATCCTTTAGCCACCCTGGTTCACAGTCTTACTGTGATGCAGAGCAGTGATCACTGGTTTCACACTGTGCTGTCACCTTCTGAAATGTAGGAACATTTTCTTCCCTACCCCTGGGAGAGGAGCACAGCAGGGGCAGAAAAACAGAAGGTGCTGAAGGGAAATCTGCTACAGGTTCTGGTGAAACCTTGGGTGGAAAGCACGAGCCCTGAACTGCAGGTTCTCATTCTACTAAACACAGAAACCCTTCTCCTTTCTGTCCCCTGTGCAGCACGAGGGGGCCTCCAGAAGGGCTGAGCGTTGGGGGCAGAGCATCCTCCTACCTCAGGTTCCCAGCAGCCACCAGTCTGGTTGTCAGGGCACTGGGCCCCATTACCTACGCTGAGGTGGCATTTCACACTGACTGCTTAAACACCACAGCTTATAATGTTAACGACTCCATACTTCTTATTAGAGTAAGTTAAGGATACAAGCGGAATACAACAAATTTTCTACCCGAAGAATATTTTTTCCATGTGTAAAGGGTGAGCCTTTACATACAGCACTGAAATGCTACAATGATATATAGAAAGGGACAATGATACTGATAGCAAAGGACAAAAGTTTTTTTGTGTTAACTGAACAGCATTATTCCTCAGACTTATTTAAAATGGAACCAGTTCCATCTGGCTTAAAGAATCCTCCAATACTATGTTTCTGTATCATGACAGGAAAGATTTGCTGTGCCCCTGGGATAGTAGCTGGACTCCTACAGATGTCATGCAGGAAAGCAGAATAATGAGTGTAATGGGACAAGCAAGAGAAAGAAAAAGAACAGAGGATTCTCCAATCCTTGCTACTTTTTTAAACCTACATTTGAATTTTACTTATGTAAAAGCATGGAACAGATCTTGTTTCATCTTGGATTGCTGTGACCTTGTCACAGCAGAATGCCTGGCTTTGTCTATTTGCTGTGTTCCATCAGTAAAGGACATAACGAGTATCAGAAATCCTACGGGACTGAACATGGGGGTCTGGAGGTTGAAATATCAGAATAATCTTGCCAGTTCAAGAACTTCAGATAATGACTGGAGTTGCTGAATTCTTATTCAGCTTAAACTCCAAGGGGATGACTACTGGCTTGCCATGCTAACACCAGCCTTGTAGGGTTACAGGCACACTGCATGGAAAACAGCTCCCCATCCTGTTCCCCGTATGTCTGAGCTGCTCCCAACCCGAGATGCAATCTGTCATGCTGATCTGAGAGGAGAAATTTGCCCTAAGCGCAGAAGATATGACTTTGTCCTTCAGTAGAAGTGAATTTTTTCCTTTCTGAAGACAGTTGCACTTCCTCAAAAAATGCGGAGATCTGGGGTTGGGATATTTCGGAGCCTGAGTAATACAGATCTCCTATGCAATAGCATCCAGGCCCCTCAGGAGGTTTTGAAGAGCTCAGGCTTTCTGTCAATGCTAGCCCATAAAAAACCACACAATGTGTTTCTGAAGAACATGAGGTTTCTTTGGTCCTGCAGTGAATTAAAAGTGGAAGGGTCTAGGGGAAGGAAAAAATTGACAAAATGGGGGAGGCTTGTCAGCTGTGAGAGTTCTACCTGCAGATGCTTGAGCAACCCTCAGATAAGCTGGATTTCCTGAAAGAAAAGAAGGGCATGGAGGCAGAGAGGCTGTAAGGAACCATCAGAGGAACAGAGGCCAGTCCCTGTTCATGCTCCAGTATCCCAAGAAAACTCAAGGACATCTTTCACCAGGATTCAGTACTATGTCTCATTATTTCTCATTCTAGCAAAAGTTTTGGCATGTGAGTAGAATGATTGATGACATACAGTACTCAAAATTTTGGTCTGATAAAATAGCCAAAATGATGCAGTGGTGATTTGATCTAAAGTAGCATGAAACAGAGACAACCCATGCATGAGTCCGCTCATTTTTCTTTACACATAGCACCTTTTTTTCACTGCCCTGATTTTTCCAGAGGATGCAGCACACATGTATGCCTCGTCACACACGTGTGTCCTTGTCATTACACCCCCCTTGCCAAGGGTTGGCTTTGTAAGATGGCTTTCACCGTCCCACTGGTAGCTGTCCAGTGCAAGACTGCTGTATCACGTATGGACCTCCACTTAAGCCCTCTGGAACTAAAGCTATTCATAGGTTTTCCACTGAAATGATGGAGAGGAATGAAATTCAATTCTGGCATAGGGTCTCTTTTGGCATTAGTCCTTCCCAGTTTGCAACTTCCTGCTCTCGCTTTTCCCCTCTCTATGGGGGAAAAATAGCCCAAACAATCTACACAGAAGTTTAGCTGTTGAGTGAAATTTCACAGCTTTTTATGGGTTTCACAGAATGACTCAAAGAGCCTATTAATTTGCTTTTCAGATTTTGTAGGTTTAAAAAAGAAATGTCTAGCAAGTCCTAAAATCCTTCTACAGAGCCCGGCTGGTTATGTTCCTCTTGGAGGCAAGTCTTTCTGTTCCTCTCCTCGGCTGGAAACCCACCACCTCCACCATCTTAATTTAGATTTTACTTCTGACAGAGCAATATGAGTTGCACCACATCTTCCTCAAGGGACTGCGCACTGGTCCCCATGAAAAGCAGCATGGAGTGAAATCTCCAGGACCCAGGGAGAGTGAGGGATGAGCTCTATGCCATATCAGACGGAGGTGTGCTCTCTCCCTTGCACAAACCCCTTAGGCCTCTCAATTTCCTTGGTTCAAGATCAGGACCAGCACAGTCTTATTTCAACTTAGACTTCCCTGTCAAAACTAGACTAAGTAAACACCGAAAGTTCATCCAGTTCTGAAATTAACTTAATTTTACTTTGGTGAGAGAAGCGAGGGTTGGGGTGAGTCTCTGAAAAATGCTGATTAAATGCAACTTGGCAACAAATCATCATGGAGCATCTCTCGCCAAACATGATCTGGTACTTGCAACTTCCACTGAATTTCATTCCTATTGTAGCTGAACTTGGGGGAAGTGACGGGGGAAGGGTATTAATATATTAGGGGCTGAGAGAGAGCTGTTTTTCAAGTGAGACAGGAGCAATGAGTGTTTCAAACCCCTCATACTTCAGTGAAATCCAATTTTCTGTCACAAATGTCGCACTGAAGAAAGAATGCACTTGGAATTCAGAACCTGGGATGCTAAGCAGCATCTATAAACGGCCTAGGAGATGAATGCTTTCTGTGCCCCTGTTGCTTGCAAATGCAGGCCTTGGTCTGCAGTAGGAGCAAACATTAGCTACTGGTGTGAGGCTTTGTACTCAGAGGGCTTTGCAGAGAATCCAAATTGCAGCTTACAATTCCCTGCAAACGCTGAAGAAAATGGCTGCGAATTCCCATGCTCAGGAGTAACGTGTGCCTTTAAACATTTCATGAAATTAGGGATCTTTGCTGAGACAACAGCTCAAGAAGGCAGGCTCAGCCTTCAGCTGATACAAGCTCTGGCCAGCAAATTTCTGCGTTTAATCTCTGGAGAGTCCCCTGTGTCATGCCTGCTGGCAAGCTCCAGTCGGCTCTGAGTGAGACCCAAAGGGTAGATGGAGGGAGTCCATGTGATGGGTTACAAGCTTGGATTGTTTGGGATGGGATGGCAGTCTGTAATCTTCTGACCAAATTTGTCCTGCCAAAGAACATGATGATAATAACAGCCCTCTTTAAGGATAAAGGCAAATCCCAGCACTGAGATTGGTGGGATCTCTAAATTCTTTGCAGCTTAATCACGGCAAAGCAGTCAACCATGAGGTTAGTTCTTAAGGCGTGTGTGACAAATGTGCTGGCCTTGAAATACAGCAAACCTACAGCTATTTATTATTTCCGGGCTGTTCTGCAGGCGAGAGACCGTGGTGGCAGCGGCAAGATGCTGCTCCTCAAATCCAACACCCTGAAAGCATTAGTGGAAGGTCTCCCATTGCTCCCCCCCGCCCCCCCACTGAGGGCAGTTCCTTAAGTCTGAGCCTTCTTGAACTGAAATATTGCATTAGCTTTGGCTGAATTGGATATAGCTAAGCCCGCGGATTGTGTCCAGAAGAAGTAATATGCATTTTACCTCCTGCCCAATTCGCCACTATAAAAAAATTAGAGATACACTTTAAGCATGTCATAAACCACTCCTGGCTTAAATTTATGTGGTCTTAATAGCATTGCATTCAGAATAAACTTCCAAGTGAGATAAACACGGTTAGAAAATAAGGCTTTTGCTCTCCTGGAAACAAGATCTATTCTTTTGTCACTACTAAATAATGAGAACATTAGTTCAAAACATCAGGAAACATTTCACAGCACTAGAAGAAGGATTTAGTAAAAAAGAGTATGTAATGGCAATTTTTTTCTGTCCAGGGAAGAACCACCTGGGAGAAGCCATGCCACGCCAGACACCAACATGCGGCCCTAGCTGTCACTTCTGCCTTCCCATCCTAGGAATGGCAGCCATGGACAAGCACAAAAGCCTGTTTCTTAAAATAGGGTCAGTGACCTGAATGCAGGAGCCGCTGGAGCTTGAAGCTTTGTTTTATTAATCAGTTTTCATGCATTTACTTGAGGATTAGCATAGGCTGCCAGCTTTATCAGCATTAATTTAGAGTACCTTGAGGTATTGAGGACAGAGCTGTCTGCTGCTCACACAGGGTCAGCACACCACCCCTGCTCCCCTCCTGCTCAAGATTAAGAAACCATTAGGGCAAAGTGAACACTTCAGATACACACTGCTCGCGAGAGCTCGGCACTGTGGCACAGCAGAGGGGAAAGGGAACATGCCAGAGGCAGCACTTGCAGGTTGTTTTGCAGCCAGAGGATGGCTGGGGCTGTGAGGCTGAACAAGCAGCAAGCCCTGTATGCTGCTCTCCCCTCAAAGCAAATCTGACGCCTCCACAAGAGAGCACAACTTTCCAACAACGTGGAGGCCCCCAGAGTGCAGAACCTGGAGCATCATATTGTTAAAGCATGAGACTAAAAAAACTAGGATGCAGGATATGTTAGGCTGTGGTACAGAGGCTCAGCAGGCACCCCTGCAGCTCACGCCGCTTCGGGCCGGCTAAACGCCTCTTGCCAAAGCCAGTCCAGAAAGCCTGGAGGGGCATTCACTCCCCTCCTATCCTACCTGTACTTTCAGCGGATCTTCTGCCATGGCAAGGGCTTCTATGCTGCAGCAATCCTCATGGACACCAGGAACCGTCTTGGAGGCGGAAGGTACTGTGGCACAGTTTGCTTACAGCCTCAACTAACCAGCTGTAACAACACAGCAACTAATGCCTCCCTAGCTGAGTAATTAATTGTTCTCTGCTTCAGATGGACACCTGGACACAGATGCACTAGAAAAGCTGAACATCTCCAGTCATTATCTAAATCCAAGGGCCCTGAATCAAGGACCACCACACACACTGGCAAACATCTTTTCCTGACTGAATCCAGGCAGCAGGTCAGGTGTTAGTAAAAAGTCTACAACAAACCCCTGACACTATTTAAGCAGCTCATACACCTGTGGAGTGTAACTACCTGGTCTTAATCTAAAACACCTGTCTGGCATGGGCCAGAAATAGTCTGGGGTCTTCAAGCAGAAGGACTGGGAACTGTGATCAGATCAGAGGGACAGTGTGGGCTCTGGGAATGACAGAGCATCCACAGCGGCCTCTGCTTGCCAGAGCGTATGGCAGACCTGGAAGAGCAACTGTACTCTTGTGTTTGTCCACAGTACACTTATCATTTCCTCTGGGATGCAATTATGAGATGAGAAGAAATTAAATTCAGAGGTAGGTGCACCAACTGCACATCAACATTGACACCCTACCATAAAATAAAAGACACAAATCTCTAGAAAGTCACACCAAGAGGACATAAGGAAAGAGCAGCTATGGTTTGTCCAAACCAAGTTTCTTTAGACCAAAGCCTTACTTGATCCAAGAGGCTGTTTTGCCAATACTGAAGAAAAGAATTAAGGGCTGCCTTGGGTGAGGCACATTTCTTGGCTGAAAACTGCAGTCCCAAAACCACCAGAGTTTTACCTCAAGCATCCACATAGTTTGAGATCTCTCCTACAACAGCTGTGCTCCCCACTGATCTCTGCCGGATGCTGCAGCCCTCTCAGATCTGTAGCATCTTACTATATCTCAGTTACAACCAACTGCATCTCTTTTCTCAGTTCCTCTGGATGGAAAGAAGTTTGAGAGGACCTACCTGATTCCCCACACTGTCATATTGGAGGTAGCAGTCACAGCATGTGAGGGACAGCAGGTTCAGCCAGCACCACAGCATCTGGAAAAAAAACATGAGATAAAGTTATAAACCAGGAAATATTTTCCCATGCTGAGGTACCTTCTTGGCTGGTCACACCCAGGGCCAGCATATCTGGGCTGCCTACTTCTTAGGGACTTTGTATGAGATGGTGTCATGCATTTGAACCACTTGTAGATTTTGGCATGTGTCAGTCAGAGAAATTACTTCTAGAGGCATGATTGTGACTTTGTGCTGATCATACAAGTGAGGGAAAATCTACTGATTTGCTGTTTAAGTCTAAGACAAAAGCTCCCTTGAAAAAATAGCTTGTGACCTATGGAGAGAGTGTGTTATGCAGTCAGTGCTGGCCAGCCTGCTCCCTTGCAGGAGGGGGCTGCTACCAAAAGGAATGAACCAGCAGGTACTTCCCAGTGCTCTTTACAGGCAGGGACTGTAGACATCTGCCTTCATCAATGCCTGAACAACAGAAATGAGGAGTCACACAAAGACGCTGAAGTTCTCCAGGAGCAGCTGTTGCACAGATGTACAGAGCACTAAGGCACAAGCCCTCTGACCATGTAAAGAAGCTGGTTGTGGTACTGAAAAACAGCTGGCCAACAAACCTGGTAGTGCTTGGGGCTGGGACCTAAGTTAGTGCAGTTTCTGAATTGCAGTTGGCTCCACTTTGCTTGGCTCAGGACACAGGCAGTGGCCCGTGTGCCCACCCCCAGCCACACCACCATGCGCTGGGACAGTCACCATCGACTGGAGCAGTGACAGTGGCCGATGCTCAGCAGCAAACAAAGCCTTCTCAGGGATAAGCTTCCCATTAATCGTTTCTTTGAAACCACCAGTCTATCCCCCCTTCTGTCTAGGAGGGCTGCCATGAAATGCAGCAAGAGAGTAAGATGATTGCTCTCATGCCACCTTGTGTGACTCACCAGAGAGAAAGGAGCACAGCAGTACAGGGAAGATAATTACTCTTTTGTGAGTCGGTGCCTGGTTTCAGTGTTTTTAAATGTTGTTTAAGTGTCTATTTCTTGGCCATTGTACTCAATCTTATTTTTATTAGGGCCTTAAAACTTTTACAGCATGGAGAAGTTTGTACCTCAATGGGGGCTTTCATAATGCAGTGAAAAATACAACCATAAAAGACAGAAGAACAGGCTGCTCCCTAGCATTTACCTATAGTGCTCTTCTCTTGCCTCATTAATTTTATAAGCATTCAGGTTTGCTAGAAATCATGGTAATTTATACTAAATCAGTAAAGCAAGCAAGCTAAAATGCAAACGTGCCGAAGCCACCCTTCCACCATGCACGTTGCTGCAGAGAGAGAACTGGTTGCTTGAGGGAGGGACAGCTGTCAAGGCCACCACAGCTGCGCTTTTTCCCTGACAAACATCTCCCTGGACATGTACCGAGGGGAGCTGTGGGTAGGGGTATGACTACAGAAATGCTGTGGGCAGGAGCACCACCACCCGGAGTCTGGGGTATCCGCCAACCCGTGGTTCCAGGTGTGCAATATCCTGCCTTCAGTGCACTTTCTTCTTTCCATAGTTCCCCCCTCCCCCGCCACCTTGTTCAAGTAGTTCAAATCTGAGGCAAGAAAAAGGCCAGCCTGTTTCACTTTGTGGGCTGTATTTCTATGGGATGCTGCTCCTTAAAGAGCACAGCTGCATCGCTGCCAGGCAAACACGCCCATCCACCAGGGCTCAAGTTTGCTCTCTATGGGTGGCCAGACTATATTCTCTAAAAAAAATCCAAAAAAACCCCTAACCTCACACAAAAAAATTACCAACAGGCATGTAAGCACTTCCACATTCTCCACTTGCTTGTTCTGCATAAAAAGCAGGATTTATTTTTCTCTCTGCCATATGCATTTTTAACCAGCTGTATATCATTCCTGTTTTAGAAAACATTGCACAGAAAAAAAAGAGGGTGCAAAGAGACTTTGCTTTTTATTGATGGAGAAATACATTACCAGGTGTGGTTCACAGGGCTAGTGCCCCTGGTCCACCAAGAAGGACATTTCAAGACTTTGCAGATTTGTTTTCATATTTCCTTTGACCAAAAAGGTCACTAAAATTGATACACATTGATGAAGTCCATCCAGCCCATTATCCACTATTCTGTGGGAAGGACAGCAATGAATGTTAGGAAATAAGAAAGAGCATACCTATAAGAAATCCTACCTGTTCAACTTCCTCATATGTGGGTTGCTGTTCATGTTTGCTTCCAATGGGCAGTCAATTCAATACCACTTCTAAGCAGGAAAAGTAGATTTCAGAAAGAAAATTGTTCAGCATTATTGAATATAGTCTTCCTCCCTCTCCCCTCCAACCCATTCTTACAAAAAAAGAGCTCATCTAGCAGGGTCTTTACCTTTCTTAGCTAGAGAACACAGGTGGGCTCCTCTGCACTATAGGCCAGGAGTGCTGGGTAGCAGTGAGAGGATCTGCAAAGAACTGTCAGGACATCACAAGTCAGTTTTACTGAGTTTCACTCTGCATCACTCTCTGAGAATACCTAATTTCTCTGTTTCTAAAAGCAGAAAGGGATAACAATGCCATAATTACCTTGGAAGGGTATCGAAAAGCTTAATGAAGTAATATTTGTTAAGCACTGGAGGATCTTGGAATATTGTGAGTGCTTTTGTGGCTTTGCTTTGTCCTGTGGTGGTCGTTCACAAAAATACTGAAATGAAGGGCAGAATTTGAAAGTGACTATTTCCACAGACCTCAGCATCCCCCAAACCTGCTTGTCTGAGCCTGCTCTGAGGTAGTTAATATTTGCCAGGTGTTGAAGTGCTCAGACACATTTCTCCCCGAGGCATTTAGAACTCCGACCTGGGGAGGCAAATGAAAGGGACGTACTAGGAAACATATTAGAGTTCTTCCTGTGATCTTGTGATTTTTTTCCCTCGACGTTTTTGCACAGTTTCAAACCAATGATTAACTTTCCATTAGCAAAATCAGGGCTATAAATGACCGGGGGAACTTGCTAGACGTGCTCTTGCACTCAGCGTTTGGGCTGAGCCGGCCCATGTGCCGCTCCGGCGCTGATGCCTAGTGGGAGTGCTCAGGCCAGAAAGCGTGCTGTTACTGCAGGGAAAAGCCAAGAGAAACTTTAGCTGCAGAGAGACTAAAGACTGGGCCTTTTTACCTCCACACTAACCGATCAACCAGATTAGGCAAGGCTGGAGTCAGCTGCCTGTGCGGTGGGCTGGCTGCCCACAGGGCACGAGCCTCGCCGAGGTGCAAGATACTCAGGTGACATTCTGCAGGGTCCCTTCAAGATGAGCAAGAACAAGGATCCTCAGGGGGAAGAGGAGGGGACTTCTGCAAAAGGATCTCTCCAACACAACCAAGAAAACACTCAAAATGAAACAAAAACGACAGCAACAACAAAATCAGCCAGGAAGATGAGGGTCTTGAAATGGTGGTGGCTGTGGCAGATCAGCATGGGTGGGAGCGGGGGGAAGCCTGCAGGGGCAGCAGGACATTGAGCCGGTGCTGTGGCATGGTGGGGAGGGGGTAACGTGACCCAGAAGAGCAGAAAGCAACTGCATGGTTTTCACCCTCTGCTGATGCTGGCCGTGGTGGCCTTGCAGCCTCCAGGATGCTGATCATGGAGGGGTGACACACACAGTGTGTCACCAGTGCCCCACGGTTTGCTCACCAGCTGATCTCAGCTCTCAGCAGTTGCTAAAATACGGGGAGCAGCGGTATGTGTGGTAAAGCTCAGTGGTTTTCCACTTGTGTTCAGCCACACTGGAGCTCAGCTTCCGTGTTAGGCCCCTTCATACAATGGGTGGTACTCCAATAAAATTGCTCACAGGAGAAAATTCTACTAGGTGAGGGTAAGAGTGGCAGAATGAGGTTCTTAACAATCTTGGTAGAGGCTGGAAGCAGTCTAAAGAGAAGCCTAATTCAGATGCCTCAGTATGCAGCCTTTTTGATTACACCCACAAACCACCCACAACCTCCAAATTGCTATTCTTTAGAAACACCCTGCAGCATTTTCTGGTTTCCAATATACAGCAGTGCTCTAGGCTTAGCTGCTGGATTTGTGCATGCACATGCAAAAATAACTAATGGAGAGCTTGATCAGACAGCAGGATCTTTTCTCAAATGACACATTTTAGTAATAAAGGAAATGTATTCTGTTATCCTGCTAGCATGGAATAATGAAACCATAGCTTTCCCTTCCCAGCTTTTTTCCCTTCCTCTCCTTTGAGTCTTGCAAAGCAGAAATGATCTTTGGCTTGTAGGCTGCAGCAGCCCACAGAAGCTTTAAGAATAGTGTCAGAAACCCACAAAGCCACGCTGTTAATTGGGGACTGGGTCATTGGTGACACTTTGGAGAGCTGTGCTGTCATTCCAAAGCAGCAAGGTACCCTGCAGGTGCCAACGCCTGACACTTCCCTGCAGAGGGAGGAGGGTCCCGTGCTGCTGAGACATGTTGGTTTGGCAGCTTTGTCAAGCACACTGTGGTCTGGGAGATCAAACCTTTCTTCCTGCAGGTCCGTGCCCACAATCTCTGCCCCTCCCCACCTCTGGGAGGTGAAGCCATCACAAGGACCAGTAAACATGATGTTTCCATGTTTTCCTCGCAAGACATGCATGCTGTTATTCAAATCCCTGTCTTCATACTGCTGCCTGTATTGCCCAGTTGCTGTAACTCTCAAAGCAGAAAGCTAAAGGAAAACAAGATGAGGCTGATATTCAGGCCACCCTGTGAATTTCTGTTTTGTTTCTTGAGCAGCTGGGAGTTTGTTTTAATTGCAATCTCAATTTAAGGCACAGGACGGAATGAGATCGAAGAGGAAAAAGAAAACCCCAGCTTATTTTCTTCCCTTTCTTGCTATTAAGTGCGGTTTAAGAACAAAGTCTTCCCAGACAGCTTCTGTAATCATAAATAAATCTAAAAGGGACAAGAAAATAAAAGTCATGCTCCTGCTAACACTCCTGGATTTTAAACACATTTTAAAAATATTTCAGTGTTCTTCTCATGTTCTTATTAATCTCAGACCTCCATATTACCTCTTGTAACCACCATCCACACACAGACTTAATAAGGTGGAAAACTCCACAATCTGCAAAACCTTCAGAGATATCAGAGGTAGAGAATCATTGCTGGTAGGGAGCTGGCTTCTGCTCTCATGTCAGAAGCAACTGGGGAGGTATAACTACACATCTATTGGCCTTTTCATCAAAGGAAACTGATAGCATGAAATGCAACTTGTACTCTATAATACAAACTCATCAAAACAAGAGCACAGGAAGCCCATCAACTAAAGCTAACTCTCAAATGAAGCTCCCTCCAAGGCTGCCCCCCAGACTTCTGCCTCCTTGGTTCCCTGCTCTTCAAAAAGGGCCTCCCCTGCCAGCCCCATGGCAGGAGAAAATCCCAACCATCCTCTCACAGAGAGTTTTCCCAGTGCAGCTCACGCCTACATGTATAACTCAGTTTCTTGCCTTGCTAATGATTCTATAAGCTATCTCAGAGGCCAGCTGCCAGAAGCTGATGTCTCTGCAAAGTGAGAATTGTTTGGAGCATGCAGGAAGGTACTGTGTTCTCCTAGCAACCAAAGTTGTAAAATAATGTAATCATATCCTAGATAATGTGATAAAAGATTATATGATGCTTGTATCAGGTTGTTATGGCAACTGAAAAAAGCTTAAATGCGTGTATCCAGCATTTCAAACAAATAATGTAATTGTCTGCAAAACTACCTTCCTAATTAACCCCATTCAGTTTGCCATCATCTCCATTCATATGTGCCTACTACAGGGCTGTTGTAAAGCCTTATTTTCATAGAATCATAGAATGTTTTGGGTTGACAGGGACCTTAAAGATCACCTAGTTCCACCCCCTTTGCCATGGGCAGGGACACCTTTCACTAGGCAAGGTTGCTCAAAGCTCCATCCAGCCTGGCTTGAACACCTCCAGGGATGGGGCATCCACAGCTTCTCTGGGCAGCCTGTTCCAGTGCCCCACCATGCTCATAGTAAAGAATTTTCTTCTTATACCTAATCTAAACCTACTCTCTTCTAGTTTGAATCCACTCGGCCTTGTCCTGTCACTACAGGCTCCTGTAAAAAGACCCTCTCCATCTTTCTTGTGATCTGTCCAGCCTCTCACCCACCAGCACCCCCAAGTCCTTCTCGGCAGGGCTGCCCTTGATCTGTCCATCCTCCAGCCTGCGTTGATACCGGAGGTTGCCCGTAACCAGGTGCAGCACCTTGCACTTGGTCTTGTTAACCCTCATGAGATTCCCATGGGCCCACTTCCCCAGCTTGTCCAGGTCCCTCTGGATGGCATCCCATCCTTCAGGTGTCAGCAGCACCACTCAGCCTGGTGTCATCTGCAGATATGCTGAGGGTGCACTCAATCCCCCTATCTATGCCATTAATGAAGATATTAAATAACACCGGTCCCAATACAGACACCTGACACTGACATCCACTGACCACTCAGAGCCACTGACCACTATCCTCTGGATATGACCACCCAGCCACTTTCGTATCCATCTTACAGCCCAGACATCAAATCCTTCTCTCTCCAATTTAGAGAGAAGGATGTTGTGGGAGACCCTGTCAAAGGCTTTACAGAAGTCCAGACAAATGGCATCTGCCACCCTTCCCTTGTCCACTGATGCAGTCACTCCATCATAGAAGGCCACTGGGTTGGTCAGGCAGGACTTTCCCTTGGTGAAGCTGTGCTGGCTGTCCCAAATCACCTCCCTGATTTCCATGTGCTTTAGCATACCTTCTAGAAGGATCTGTCCCATAATCTTCTCAGGCACAGAGGTAAAGCTGACAGGTCAGTAGCTCCCAGGGTCCTCTTTTCTTCCCTTTTTAAAGATGGGCACAATATTTCCCTTTTTCCAGTCACCTGGGACTTCACCTGACTGCCATGACTTTTCAAATATCATGGAGGGTGACTTGGCAACTACATCAGCCAATTCCCTCAGGACTCTGGGATGCATCTCATCGGATCCCATAGACTTAAGTCCATTCAGGTTCCTCAGACTGCCATGAAACACACCTTTACTTACTGTGGGAGGGATTTTGCTCCCCAGTCCCCATCCTGCTGCCCATCCACTTGAGCGGTGTGGGAAGAGAGGCTGCCATTGAAGACTGAGGCAAAAAGTTCTTGAGTACCTCAGCCTTCTCCTCATCCACTGTTACCATTTTTCCAGCATTGCTTACTTGGGGGGGGGGAAGGGGGGAGCGTTGTACCTTCTCTGACCAGTTCCAAGGCCTTTATCCTATCTCTGCCCAACCCTGTTTTTATGTTGTTTGCAACTTTCTTTTTTTTGACCCTGCTGATGTAAAATTTGTTATTTCATCCCTGCACGTTTGAGTCAGCAGCTACTTGCATTTCAGTGCATCATCTAACATGGGCTTATTTTATTTTCCTTTCTAACCAACTTTGCTGCTTAGGAAAATGTTGTCCTAAGGTGGTAGGATTTACTTAACTCCTCCCCCTCCCTGTATCTTGATGAATAACCAACACAGAACTTCCAAGAAGTGAAAATACCCAGTCAAAGCCCAAGTGAAGATGACCCATCATCTCAGCTATGCTGACAGCAGCCAGGAAAAGAAAGACATCCAAGAGAGGACACGCTGCAGCCTCATCCACGCTGGCAGAATCTGGCATCCTCTCCTCGATTTCAGTTTCCCCTACCAAAATAGTAACCAATTTCTCAAGAAAAATCAATTGCCTTGCTCCAAAATTTCCAGTTCTTATCACAAGATGCACTTTTAAAAACATTTTTCACGTCTTTTGATTCCTTCCCTTTGAGACTGCATAAAAGTCTAATTTCCATAGAGTGCCGTTCTGAAATCAACCCATCTTCTGTAATAGTCCCAGGGGTCTGATGTGGGGAGATAATTGTTTTCTGAATCAGGGTTTTAGTCTATGGTTCATTCCTGAGCTGGGATTTTTAAAGTGATTCTAAAAGATACAATATTTAAACTGATCTCTCTGTCAAAATTTTGCGGTTTTTTGCATTTTCTCTCTTTCCCGTTTCCCCGTCCTTGCTGCACATGGGGACAGTGGTGATGGGTGGGGGCTGGGTCCTGTGCCACAGCTGTGGGCAGGGGGGTACACACCACCCCGCAAACCCACTGGAGCTGTGCCCTCCACAGGCTGCTCCTGCTGGAGATGCCAAGGCAGCTCAGCCGGAGGCGGCTGCGCAGGTGAAGCGGGAGCAGCCCTTTCCCCCCAGCCCGAGCCCCACGCAGAGGAAGGTGGTTAATGATCTTTCCCCTCTGTTCTTCCATCACCTGCCTTTGTGCCGACAGCACAACCTGCACTCCAGGTGCTTCCCCTGCGCTTCGTTTTTTCCAGCCAGCCAACCACTCACCCGAAGCAGCACTAATGTACCAGCGAAAGCTTTGCTGCTTTCAACACCTCAGAAGAAAAAAAGCCCCCATAACGAAACAAAACAAAACAAACCAGCAGTAAAGAGGGTGGAAAGAAGGAAATGGGGTTGATGAATAACCTCAGCTGCCCCTGCAGGAGTGTATCAGAGAGGCACCACCTGCCCGGCCAGCGCTGTGCCTGCCTGCCAGGAGAGCCCAGCTGCACACCCAGACACAACCCGCTCCCTGCGCCCGCCTTCCCGCCTGCTGGAATATTTGGGGCAAACACCCTGCACTCCATGGGCTGGCTCCAGGCTGTTCCCATGTGATTGCAGTATCAGCCAAAAGCAAAGATAACTGAGCCCAGCAGGTGCAGTGTGGAAACCAGCCTTGGCAATGGGCTAAGCCTAAAAGCATCAGAGCCATTTGCCACGTAAGCCCGACATGCTGCTTGGTTTTTTGCCCTACCAGCAGGTTCATTTCTAGGCTGCAGAAAATTCCCCAGAAACAAACCTTATGAAAATACAATTTACCTAGCTTTTATTTATTTTTTGCACAACAACGAAAATAAGACAGGTAATGTCCTTTCTGTAAAGGCACAAGCAGCTCTTTGGATGCACTAAAAATGCTTTTGTGAAATAGCAACATAAGGGCTTTTAAAATAGCATGCTCTGTAACCAAATTACAGTAGCATCACGTGTAATACTCCTTAAATTTACTGATAACTTCCCAGCTTCCAGTTCTTCTTGGGAATGGGAACCAGATTAATTTAACTTTGATACTGCACTAAGGCCCAGGGGAATGCCTGACTGAGTGACATTGTGTACATCATATGTTTCACACCAACTGCACCATCCTTCTGCACTTGCAATTGCTACCAATTAACCCTGGGCTGCAATACCTTTCCTCCATCTGAGCATGATCCAAAAAGCCACCCCACTAGATTCAACAGGAGCAGCCAATACACAACGGGAACGCTAAAAGATATAAAACATATTGCAAGGTAGGCATTGCACCACACAGGTGCCTGTTTTGAAACCACAAACCATGAGCTCTAATTCCCTGAACACATGCTGAAGGACAGCTACAATATGTGCAGCAGGATAACACTTTATAACTTGTTCAAGTGCCTCCAAAACAGTTAGGGTTAGGATTCATATTTATCAGGAATTTACCTAAAAGGGGATACCTGGACATGAATTTAATCTTTTCACAGGTCTGTTTTGCAGACAAGAAAATACCAAAAATCAGCCTATAATTTTGTTTGCTCACATATGAACACTAAAGTGAAAAAAAAGGAAAAATATCTGTAATTTTTGCCTCCTTAGAGCACACAAGCTTCATTTGAAACTCCAACATCTCTGAGCACTTGATAATAATCCTAGTGGTGGTATGTAAAGGGTTGGAGGAGTTTCATACAAAATGATTTTGCTTTAGCTACTGGTTTCTGTGAGGCTCTTTGCGTGGCTTCATCAGAATGAGTTATACCAGCTTTATGAGAGTGGATCATTTATAAAGCTCATATAAATGATGTATTCAGAGAGCGTTTTGTGTTCCAGTGGATAAGCATTAATTGTACGCAAAATGGCATACAGCAACTAATCACACCTCCTTCTTGCGAGGTAGTTATGGCCACTCAGGTAGGAAGCCCGTATTTTTGGATATTTCTAAGCTAGTCTTACAAGCATTTTAAGCTCTTTCTTTAAGAAATGAGCAAGGTAAAATTTGTCCAATTGTTATAAATTAATAAAAGATGCAAATCTAGTCATCTGCATGAAGAAAACGGGAAGGTAGGAAAGGCTGTTTCTAATCCAAATCCCCACGCTGACTCCCTGTGCAGCAGCAAGGAAATTATTTTCTCTGCTCTCAGCCCCAGTTTTCCCCCTCAAGCGCTAGTGCTAATTATACCTGCCTCACTGAGGTTTTGTAACAAACAGCCTGCGTGTGAAAACTACTTTGATGAAAGCAAGCGCCAAGTTTTAGTAATAAACATATGGTGAATGACATTTTGCCTGGATTTATGCACTGGAAGAGTTTATTTAAATCAGATTTGGAAACCGACAGCGAGTCGGAGAAACACTGCACCGTTTCTCAATCAATAAATAAATACTTGCTTGTATCCTTTGCTCTAAATGCATGGAAGCCTGGCTCTGCGCCAGGCATTAGACAGACGGTGTGCTTGCATTTTTTGCCCTTATCTTCATTTTTTTGGAGCTCATTCTCCTCTCTTCCAAAGCTTGGTTTAAGGGTGGAGGGGGAAGGTGGGAAGGTGGTGGGACCATCCAGGGCAGTGTTCCAGCACCCGTGAGCCAGGGCAACGCCCTTGCACAGGGAGGATTTTATAGCCAAAGAGCATGTGGAGATGAAGATGGACCAAAGCTAGATCCAGCCATTCCTAAAACTAGGCAGAGATGGAAAGATGCTTTTTAAAAATCTTCTCCAATAGCCAGGCTACTCTGGCCAGAAATACCCTAAAATAAAACCTTACCTGGCATCTGTAATCCTGAACTTCAAACTACTGTACAAATTACATTAGTGCACTTAAAGACTCTTTTATCTTAAAAGGGTAGCCACTGACTTGGACAATTTACAGACTTAAATTATTTACAATTGACTCTTTGTCAAAGCGGGAGAAGGAGGAGGAAGGGAGAGTGAATCCTGACAACGCTGCAGGCACCCTGTGCAAAACCATGGGCACACAGAAGTTTTCAGCAAAGAGCTCAGCCCCAAAATGCTTTGTTTTAACTGCAAGCCTCCTAAGAGGGGAACCGCTTTTCTTTTATTCTGTGCTCTGGAAATTCGTTTTTCATTTTCAAGTTATTTGAGCCAGGCTGACTTCATGGCTGCCATCTCAGCCCTGCCAGGGTCCCGCTGCCTTCCATGAGGCCGGGAGCGCCCTGCCCTGGGCAGGCAGCCTCCCACAACTGCAACCCCTGTGAACGCTTTCCTGGTGGCTTCAGGGGCACACCAGGAATGCTCAGCAGAAATTGCTTTCGTTTTGTTAATATTTAATGCAAAATTTTCATCTTGAAGGTGAAAGACCTTTTGGTTCAGAGGCAAATCTGAAATGATTTTCATATTAAGGCTCTCAATTACTCCTTCTCAAATACGTGTTTCCATATGGACAATTGTATGACAAGTGGGATAGAGTGGTTTCTGCTTCCTTCAGCTGCAGCTGCTGATAATTTTTGTAGTACAGGATGCATTCCTTCACTTCAGACCCAAATTAACTTTCCAAGATATGCGCATCTTCTTCTCCTCTCCCTCCCCCCCAGTCTTAAATTACCAGTACCACAGTCCCACTGGGGAACTGGGAAAATGAGGGTATAAAAATGTTTAATTTTTCTAATAGTTTTAATTACCATGTATTTTTAAAGCCCTGTGATTTCTCACGTCGCTGTGGGATAGCTGTTCTAATTTGAGTGGTGACAATGTACGTGGGTATGGAATTAAATTTAAATCCTCCATGGTTACTAACAGCTATCGTCACCACCCTGCACAGGATAACCCTGATGCTTTGCTCTGGGGCCTCCCTTTCCATGGCCATTTTCCAATCTCAAGATTTAAAAGGGATCTCAATCCTTGAACCTAACCAGTTCTTCCAGCCAGGCTAAGAAAACCACAGTCACTTATCTATCATCCTGGGACTTCTTTATCTGGCCATGGGACTGCTCTTGATGAGAAGACGAGAGATCACAGCACCCAACTGAGACCTACTGTGGGCCTTTTTGACATTTTCCTCTGTGCTTACTTCTTCAGTCCTGTTATCTGAGGTTTGAGACACACAGACATGAGAGATGAGTTTTTGGAGCTACTCAGCATGGGGCATGTCCTGGAGAACAGCTCTCCTACCAGACGGAGAAGGGGAAGTAAACCACCAGCAGCGTTCATCACAGAGGCCCTTCTCCAGGTTTTGTAAGTCTCAGAAAAAGAGGGGATTTAGGGCAGTTTGTCACTACCCGGCGTGGAAAAATTTGAAAGCCCCAGTGATTGCAGAAGTGACCTGAGGGTACCAAGGGTCTGGGTGGTAGAAGTAGAAAGATCTCCCTTGAGAAAAGTCATGCTGGCAAAAGAGCCTTGCTCCTTGCAGCCTAGAAACACTTGGAAGAACAAGATTACCAAAGAGCTTTCCTTCAGTAAACACAATGATCACACTGCCTCACCTCCTTTCTCGGTCTGACCTTAACATTTATGAATGCACCCAAGCCTATGGGAGCAATTGGGATCATCCCAAAGCACAGACCAGGGAGTCCCACCCACGGCATGCACGAGTGGCCTGGCTTTTGGGCAGGCAGCTGAGCAGCCTGTCTATGCATAGAAGCCTCACATGTAAAAATAAAAACAAACAACAAGAAAAGTGGCAAAATAGCAGCATAAATTACTATGTAATATGAACATATTAATAAATTACAGGGATAATGATTTTTAAATTATCACTTCATAGCTCATGTATTTCTGCATTAGAGGCAGTGTTTCATAATCTATATGAATTGTGCTCTTTACAGATGTTACCTTTTATAATTCCCATTGAAAAACTAAAACGCTGATCCAGATGACACAGCTGGTTAACACAAGTATTGTATTTTCAGATTTCCAAGAAAGCTGTCAGGATGACTGGAAAAAAATGTTTGGTTTATTATTTATAACAAACGCTAGCTTTCCAATGCCAGCTAATTCACTTAAGATGCTATACCAGTGTGCTAGGTTCAGCTGAGCAAGGGATTTCCAGCTTTGCACAATTATGGCTTTGGCAGCTAATACTGCTTGCAGCAAGGGTTTTTTCCCTTTGGTTTCTGTTTTGGTTTTTTTTTTTTCCATGCAAGTTAACTAAATCCCTGAGTTTCTTCATATGCCCTAGAATATAAATCTGCCGGTTTCAAAGCAAATTTGTTTCATTTTAAATCACGTTATTTGCTTTTAAACCAATGATTATTTAAGTGCTTGGAAATTCTCTGATCACACTTCTGGATGTGTGTGCGTTATCTGCCCTGCAGGTTGAGACCTGTGGGACCAGAAGATCAGACATATGAGGATGAGGATGAGAGGGGAGAAGAGATGTTGGGGTTTGCAGCACATGTGACTGCATGGTAACTCTTCAGACCAGGTCCTGTAGTGGCACAGCTGAGGTGAGGGCAACTCCAGTGGGAAAAAGCAGGGCCTGGAAAGCAAAAAGTGGCTTTTTTTTGTGTCAGACACTGCAGAAGGGTGAGCTTTGAGTGTATTTTTAATACCTAATGGAAGACAAGTAATTAGTAACAATGTTAACCATCATAAGCATTGGTAGCTTCAGCCCTCCAAGATTTTATGATATGGAAAGAATAACTGTACATGTCAAAGGCCGGAGGGATTTGGACTCTTTGCTCTTCCACTGAAAAACACAAACACTGACTTCCATTTCTCTCCTCCAACACCTTTCTTCTCTGAAAAGACAAAGGCTGATGGAGGAGCAGCGATCTAATACTTCCCAGTGCTCTGTCCTCTGAAGATTAAAAAAAGAGAAATACCTCAGTTTTCAAAAGCAGGATGAAGTGTTTTTTTCTCTCTTCATATTTCATTCATTACATGGCAGTGAGAAACTTCACTTTTGGCTTCGCTTTGGGCTGTCAGAGCAGCAGGAGCACCGCTGTCACCAGGAGGGCTCTTGTGCAGCTCCACCGGCACCGCATGGGCATGGAGAGGCTGGCATGGGGACACAGCAGAGCTGGGGACACTGCTCCCACAAAACAAACAGATGAACTGAGGGCAACGGGTTTCCCTTCCCATGCAGACAGATGGGAAAGATGCCTTAGGGCTAAGGGCTGGCAGGCATCACATCTCCTCTGTTTCCTGCAGGGAAATACACCCAGGGAAAACTTAGGGACAGTTGATAGGAAGGGTCAGCTCCATGCACCAGTGTGCCAGGAGGCCCCTGGTCATTACTGAAACACAAACTGTGGTGAAAAATTCTGGAATTAGACTAATCCCTATGCAGATCCGTTTATACAGCCATTGGGAGTCATCAGGTCTCAGAGGGCATCAGAGGCACTGGGAGCAGCCAGGTACCAGCTCCCAGGCTGCCTCTGGAGCTGGCATGGAGGCAGGAATGGAAACGGGCATCACCAGCACATCCCGAAGTAGCGTAGCTTCTGCACAGTTCCTTGCCAAAGAAATGGACTCTTCCTACAAGAGCTACCAGGCATGGGGGAAGTGTGTCTGGAAAAAGCTCCATTATCCCCAGAACCCTTGTGAGTGCTGTGCTCTCTGATAGAGAGAAGGGGGCAGATGCTGTCCCATAGAAAGTGCCTCAGGATTGTGTGTTCTCCCCTCATCCACCAGCCACTTGTGCCAGTGTGACCTTGTGCAAATCAACCAAAAGCCCCCTAATCCCCCCAAAAAACCTGAAACAAAGCAAAAGAACCCCACCCAAGGAGGAAAAACCCCGCTGGCAGCTGGCCACCGCACAACTGCTCTGAACCATGCCAAGCTGATGGGCTCAAGGAGATGATGCAGAGAGCTCAGCCAAACTTGCAAGGCAGAGCATTGGGCAGGGGAAACACGCATCACCCCCATTTTTAGAAGAGTTTGCCTGATTTTTCACTGGGCTGAGGCAGCCTGCTGAGGGACCTGCAGCCTGAAAGAAAAGTGAATAAAAACAGTCACGGATGACTTGCTGCAGGGAGCCTAAACTGACTGAATTGTGGATCTGATAAGATGCCAGAAAGCTTTATTAATTAATTGACTGGCAGTGGGAACCATGCGGGCAGCAGCAGCCCCTACCTGCATCCACTGACAGTTCCCTCTTGCCAGCCCCAGCAGCCAAGACACCAGGAGCTTGTGGGGAGGAAGAAAAAGAAGCATCCTGGGGATGCACACGTCCACCACTGCTCCCTCCCTCACTCCTCATGCTCCTGTTATCAAGGCTTGAGTCCTTGCCCAGAGGCAGTGCAGGTGCCTTCACATTTGTTTTTAATGAAGGATACAACTGTGCAGTCCAACAGCACATGGATGCAAAGAGAGCCTGGAAGTCTAAACATAAGCTCTTGAGATATGCTTGCCATAAAAGCAAACATCCCTGCCAGCACACGCAGTGTGCAGCGCACGGCGCTTCCCTGGGCATCCCAGCAGCAGCCACCCGTCCCACCCTGCAACCAGCAACAGCCCCAAAAAACTCCTCCTGCCCCTGCAGGGCTGGGGCAGATGTCCCCATGCCACGCAAATGTCCCCAAACAAGACCCCTGACACATTTTATCTTGTCTCAGCAGTGCAAATGATGGCAACCGATGCTGCCACCAGTCCAACCCTGAGCCAGCCAGACTCTGACAAATTGCTACCGATAACTTGCAATCTCCTTGGAATATATTGTGGGCTTTGCACAGAGTGGGACCCATATTCACGGATGATGATGATGATGATGGGACTTTTAATTTATTTTTTATTTCTCTTCGCCTCCCTCCTCTGTGTCCAAACAGCCCTGAGTTGTAATTAGCAGCGTGCTGCTTTCCCACTTTCCCAAAAGTGCAGAGAAAAATCAGAACATGGTGGGTAGGGAAACACAAGCGGGATTAAATGCCAACATAAATCATTCCGAGGGTGTAGGACCAGGAACAACTTTGTTTTTCACATTTCACTCAGTATTTAAAAAGTACAACCACCTCCAACCTCCAAAAGACACCTCCTCGCCTCCATTGTGAAATGGAAACGAGGGTGATGTGTGATTCCCATCCTCCAGGCTCCCTCCTTGATGCTCACCAAATTCTTCTCTGCCCCCTTGGATGCTACCAGCCCCAGCCCCATGTGCTCCATACTTGGTCTTGGACCAACCTGGAGACCAGACCCAGCACAGAAGCCACCAGTCCTGTACTGGGGCACCTGCCGAGGGTGGATGTCCCCGATGGCCTTTATACCATCTGAGTAATTCATGTTGCTGACCCCTCTATGTATACGTGTTTTTTATCTGCAAAACTTGTGTGCCGGGCCCCCCTTTCCTCTCTCTGCTTTTCCAGCAAGCAGCTGTCCATTGCAGGGCTGCCTCACAGTCTTCTGCCCTCCCTCTCTGCTTTTGCATCTAGGTTTGTTATGCATCAGCTGCAATGGCTTCTGGAAGTTTTGCAGCATCGTATTGCTCACTCCTTGCCCTTTTTTCCCCAATGCCTCATACCTCAAGAATGAGCTATTTGTCATTTTTCAGGAAATCTGTCTTAGAAAGGTTTTGGCTGCTCCAAGAAGCTGGGATGCTCTGGGAGACAGCTCAAGCAGGAGCTGTAACCTCTGATGTGTTCCCTTCTCTCTCCTCCTTCGCATGCCGCGAGGCATAGGGGGATCCTCACCTTGCACCTCTTCCCTATATGCTCCAGATCCATCTCATCCCACGTGCATCTCCCACAGCTTGCAGAGATGAGTGTGTGGCTCCTGCTGGGCTGCTTTGCTGGCTCCAAAACCTGAGGGGAGCTTTTCGTCAGCGGGGGCTGGACCCCCCTCTCCTGCCCCACGCTGTGGGGAGCCTTGCACTGAAATCTGTTGGGAGGGGAGCCCAGAAGCTGCCCGGGCTGCCGCAGGGAGCTGGCGGCACTGCGGACTCGCGTCCTGCCGCTCCCACAACCCCCAGCTCAGAGTGGAAGCGGCGCGGACGGGCAGAGAGCGCAGAAAAGCTCCCACCTGCCGCGGGCCAAGGCCGCCCCCGCGCCGGGGAGGGACGGGCCCGGCCGGGCCGTGGGGCTGCCGGCGGCCCCGGGGCCGCACTGCCCAGCCGAGCCGGGGCACACTCGCCCCGCCGGCCCCGGGGCCGCACTGCCCAGCCGAGCCGGGGCACACTCGCCCCGCCGGCCCTCCGGCCTCGCACACCTTGCTCCCTTTCACACCGCAGCCCCCGCCGAAAGCCGCACGAAGAGGTCTGGCAAACAGAGTTTTCCTGTAGTACTCCCATGCCTGAGCCTTACGAGATTCCTACAGTAAACCCGCGAGGGTGTCTGGGGCTGCCGCATGTAATTACAAGACTGATAATTGTACCAGGTGTAATCTCGCCCTCCCTCCATGCAGCCCCGTGCCGATAAGCATGGGAACAGCTACGTTGCTTTACGAAGGGACCCTGCCACGTCAAGGAGTGAAAAGGCTGCAAGTTCCCCCTGCACTCGGGAGGTAAATCGGCTGCAGCCCCTCACCAGCCGCAGCGCAGGGTCCCTGGGCCGGCCTGCACGGCCTGGGGAGCACCCGGGGCGCTGCGGAAGGTAAAAATCAGCAGCCCGCAATTAGCACCACCGCCAGAGCAGGGGCTTCGTTCACTCACCAGAGACACTGTCCCCTCTGGGGAGCCCCAGCTGCGGGTTTCCGGCAGGGTCGGCAGGGACCCTGCGCGCACCTCAGCTGTCGCCACCCCCGAGATTCTGGGCATCGCGGGCCACATTCAGCAAGCCCCGCAGTCACCATGGCAACCACGGTTTCGCTCCAGCGCAGGGATGCACAGGCCCGATGGCCCGGAGCTCGCACGGCAGGGAGCGATGGCGCTGCCGGCTCCTCACCCGGCCGGGCTGCTGCTCGCCGCGCAGCAGGGCGAGGGCCGGCCGTGAATAGCCTGCCCTCCGTGAGGGCTCTCGCTGGACGTGCGAATGGGTTGCCTGTCATGAAATAAGGAAAAGGAGAGAGGAATTACAGTTCATTTTTTTTTTTTCCCCCAGGAGGTGCAGTTCAGTTCAGTTCCGTTTCTGTAAGGACCCCCTTGAAGGATGTACCTTGCAAGCCTTTGTTGTTCTGAGCTACGCTCTGTGAAACTGCAGCTCCAGGAGAAGGCTGTGGAAGGCTTCAGGCAGCCACCAACCACCCTGCACATCACTAGGGATGGTGGCAGCTTTGGAGGAGGACGAAGTCCTCACCAAAGGCCTGGAAGTCTGGGTGATCAGCAGGAATTACTAAGGTTGGAAAAGAGCTCTAAGGTCATCGAGTCCAACCGCTAACCCAGCCACAGCCGTGTTCACCCCTAAACCACGTCCCTAAGTGCCATATCCACGTGGCTTTTGAACCCCCCCAGGGATGGTGATTTCCAAGGCCTTGTATCCCTCAGTTCTCAGCAGCCGCTGTGGGTGTATTCGCTGTGATCCACTGATGGAGCAGCAGCCTGCCTGTGACCAGGCAAGCCCATCCTGCAGCAGACACCCCAAAGACTCTAGTACCCAAGCCAATTACAAAACCCCAGGGTTTTATTCCAGTGAGGTACAGATGCTCTCACAAGCACGACTTAATTTAATTTCCAGTGCTCAGCAGAATGCATTTTTTGTTGCACCTCAGCTGTGTTGCAGAGATAAATGATGTGTTTAGTCTTTTGACAATTTTGCTAAAGCTTCATTCCCAGCTGATCTCTTTCAAATGATGTATATTTCAGGGATTTTTATCCTTAATTAATCTTTGTTATAAAAAAATAGGAATTTTGGAAAAAATGCATTTTCTGCTATTAAAATCATACTTTCTCTCATTCCTCTCTTATTCCTTCCATTCCCTGAGCCTTGGCCTTTCACTGCCCTTGCAAATAGGCAATCCCTGAGACCTCTCTGGTACATGTGATACTGCAGGAGACTGGAAATATTTCAGAGCCAGGAAATAATGACAGTTATTCCATTAGATACAAAGATATTCCTCCACAAACTCCACTAAAAAAAGCATTACACCGTTAATAATATTACCCAAAACTCCCTTCCAGCTCTTAAGTAGCCCAGATATCCCTTTGTCCTGCTGCTCTGCACTGTATCGCTCTCTTCTCCTGAGAACGCTTTGGCAAAGTTTGCTGAACTGCACTGAATATTTTTGCCATAACACGTGTGCTCTCATCATCCTGATGTGAATCCCAGTGACTGACTGGGCAGCCCCCTGAGCTCCCACAGGCTCAGGCTTTTTGCAAACATGTGCAGTGTGCTCTGAGCAGGCGAGCTCCTGACCTGTGCTTTGGCTCCTCTGCAGCACATCCTCACCTGACAGGGTCATCTCTGGCCTCCTGCGTCAGCTGAAGGAAGGGCAGTATGGGCAGGCAAGGCTGCCAGGCCAGCAACAGTAAGAGAAGTAACAATAACGTTACCCACACATACACTTTTCATCTCTAAAGTGCTGTTTCCTGGGGTGTGCTCTGATTCCTGAGAAATTCTGGCTTAGCGAGCTGCAGTTACTCCTCCCAGCCCCAGTGCCCTTGGAGTCGGTGCTGTGGGGTTTGCTCCCACCAGCGGGGATGGGCTGCAGGTGCTCATGGTGCTGGTGCTATTGCACACAGGCTGAGAGGCTTTAAGCCATCACTGGGTCATCTCCGTGCTTCAGCTTTGCCAGAGAGGGACTAGAAAGTCCTTCGGTCTTTCTAGGAAAGGGCGGCGAAGAAACCCAGAGGAAGGGCCACATTAGACATGCAGGCACAGCAAGGGGGGGAAAAAGGCAGACATGGCAATGTCCCACTTTTGTATCTTGTCTCTTGATAACTGTGTGATACTGAGACAATCTAAATGCTGAAAAAAGATCATATTCTTTCCCCAAAACACATGTGCTAGCTAACATACATATACATACACACATCTATCTATGTAACTTCTTGCAGGCAGAGCCTGTGCTGATGCTACATTCACACTGCTGATGAAGCTGTAAGGAGCTAGGAGTAATTTTGATGCACTACATACAAAGGTCAAGTTGGGTTAACTGTGTTTAAAAACAATAATAGAAGCACAATCCACAGGAAGTGGAGAAAGTAAAATATTTCCATAGATAGTTTTATTTAAATCTTCATACTCTCAGACTGGCACAGGAGCAAAGATGCCAAAGACCAGCCCAGCAAGAAATTCCAGGCATTGCAGAGCAACTGTGCATTCTGTAACTACTGCATGGATATCTTTATCATAGTGGCTATCCGTATCTTAATAGAATAATCACTGTAGATCATAGAATCATAGAATGGCCTGGGTTGGAACTCAATAGTTCCCATGGTGGGGGAGAGATTGGAATTAGATTCCTGTAGATGCCACAGCACATATTTTCAGTCATTATGGAAGGCCGCCCCAGAGGTGCTCGTTCACAAGGATGAACTCCTTGAGTTTCAGACAAGCCACGTGGTGCTTTGGTGGTTTTAACAGAAAACATCATTTAGGAGCTGCCAGCCGAGCCACAGTGGGAGCCGTGGCTGGGAAGCTGGGTGAATCAGGACCACGAGCACTGACATGGCTGCCCCCATTCCCCGTCGGGAAGCTGCAGATGCACACCCCCAGGGAGCCTGGGCCAGGGTGCGCCTCCTTTCGTACCCCTTTGGGTGTAAAGCTCTTGGTCCCCACAGAAGCAATTTGCCCTGACTTGGTGGGCTGGATGGCATCTCCCAGGAGCTGCTTCCCTGGCAGCAAGCTCTCCCTGAGCCCCCTGGCAGCAGCAGCGGGGCTTTCTGGGGACGGGAATCCCTGCACCCCTCCAAAGCCTGCGTGAGTCATCGAGCTGTTGGAGATGGAAGGTTATTTCTGGATTTAACTTTCTGGACTGAGGGAAACACTGCGGTGTCAGCACCCAGCTGTGCTTTTAGGAGGTGCGTTGTTTGGCAAGTCTTGCAAATCTATTTCCATATGCAAGCACACGCATGAATCACTCCTTACAAGAAAAAGCTGTAGGGGTGAAAGGGCCAAGACAAACTTTGCTGGGAGATAGTGAAGGCAAAACCATTATTTTTTTTCTCCACTATGACAAAAATAGCCACACAGAGGCAGAAAAGGGCAGAAGCTCCCTTTCTCCCCCTACCCAGAGCTGATTCCCTCTGCTTGTTTTCCCCACCAGCTCCTCAGCAAGGATCAGTACTATCACCTACTGATGCCAACCTACTCCTGCAGCGATGTCAGCACTTTTCACAATCTATCTATAAGCTTGTTACCAATATTATTTCCCCATCTGCTAAGAGAAAAATTATCTTCTTCTCCTGTCCGGTCACCCTTTCCCCACAAATATCAGTGTTTTCCTAACACCACCTATTCCCAAGGAACAGTCCTGACTCTCTTAATAGGAACAAAAAGCTTGAGCCCAGCAGGCAGGCAGCAGCAGTGCCCCAGGGGATCTGGGAAAAGGAACCAGAGGCAAAGTGGTGGCTGTGATACAGCAAAAGAAAAAGGGACAAGAGGGGAAGAAAATAAAGAACAGGAAGAGAAACATGTAGAAGAACTTCCCTCCAGCAGCAATCCCTCCATAGGAATCCTGATGCCCCTCAGTAATCCTGGTCTCCCAAGGAAATCTGAAAGTGGATTTAAGAGGCAGATGCCAAAGGGAAGCATGAAACAACTTACAGTGCCACAAGCATTTCTTGCTTTGCTAAATTTCCATATGCTACATCTGAGGAACCTTTTCGGTATTCGTAACTTCCTCTCCCAGCATCGACAGTTGTGATCTTCCCTCCACCTGGCCCCTTTCCGCTTTAGCTTTCATGTACGCATTCCTAACATTTATAATTTGTTTCTGTTTGCCTCTGCAGCCTTGTACTGCAGCAAACAGCCCCTCACACATGTTGTGGTCAGTAGTTCCTTCAAGATTTAAATCCTTGCGTATGATAACGCTCGGACCAATGGCCCTGGGGTTGCTCCTGATTTATATGAATTTCTGTACTTGCATATTCTCCAAGTATATTTTCAAAACATACCACCCATTCAGAGAGCTGTTGAAGAGCATTGCTCTTTGATGAGCAAGCACATGTGGTATTTTCTATTGTGACTAGGAAAGAAACTTTTGCAATTTCCTGGAATAAGTGCTTTCAACTCTTAACTTGCTTCTGTCTCGACTCCTGTAGTCCTTGTTTCCATACCCTAAATCTCATTCTTGGCTTTCCTTCCACAGTCCTTTAGCCAATACTTTAAACCTCTCCCTTATCCTCATTGCATCATTTCCCACTTATTTAACCTTGCTTTTTCTATTCAAGTGTCTGGAAAAGTTCCTTGCTGCTTTTCAACCACCGTCAGCAAAGATAACTTAGCTGGACTCATGCTGGTTTTCACTGTATTCCTAGATTTTACTTACTTGGCTAACAGGTCATTTTTCCATTCATTGTTAGCTTTTTATTTTTCTCTGAGATGGTTAGTTGCAAGCCCTGCCTTACAAGTCTAGTTGAGATTTAAGGTCCTCATAATTCCTGGCGTCCTATCCTGCAGAGAGCCCAGGCTTTAGCCAGTCATCCCAGCTGAGTTCATGGCAACTCCCTTGTACAAGGTCCAAACCCCTTAGTAATAGGCATCCTTGCACTAAGGCTGAACTGATTCAACTCTTCAGCATGTAATAAATGTATCACTCTAGCCCACAATCCCTGCTTCTTCCTCTGCCAGGGCTCTGAATCCCAGCTCATTCCTTATCACAGGTCTGCCCTCCAAAACTTTATTTCCCATGCCATTGCCTGCTCTCCTTTTCTACATGAGTGCCTTCAGGTCACAGCCTGAACTGCATCATAATTTTTAAGTGCACATCTAGTCTCAGGTGAATTTTATCAGCCTAGTTTCTGTCATGGCCTGCCCAAAGCCCTGGGAGCTTGGTACAGCTTCCTCATCTCGTCATCTCAGACTCGCAGTGTAGCACTGCTACCATCATCTCCTCTCCTAGCTACCTTGAAAAAGGGGTGAAATAAATAACCCAATCTCTCCTCCCAGTTCCACTACTCATTCCTTTCCTTTCTCTGGCACTCTGGTCCATGGCTGCAGGGCCTTCTCAGTCCATCAGCTCTGCAGCTTTATTTAAGTTCAGCCAGAGTGTCAGACCCATATTCCCTTTAGAGCGCTCTTTCTTCTTAGAAAAATGCAGTCTGAGTACAAAGCTTATTAAATATATACTGAAAACAATAAACCACCAAGTGACAGATAAACAAATTACCTCCTCTTCAGGCAACCTTGTCAGGAGATTACTTCTCCCTCCCCAGGGAGGCACAAGATCTCTCATTTATGTGATGTCCGGATAACGTGCAGATCTGCACCACGATAATGACTTTATACACATCACATGCTTCAGGGCTTCAGCCACGTGCTTGCTGAATGCAGGAAGGGACTATTCCCCTCTGTACAAATCTGGTGAGATTTTTTGCGACTACTTCACCTTCTGAAGGATCAGCAGTAGGTAGGACACAGTAGTGGACAAAGAGCGAAGAGAGTCCTCCCTCTTGCAGTTGATACTTACCTGGATAATTTGGCAATCAAATTTATTACCAAACCTGGCAAACAAATATTATTGCAGCCTTTCACTGTACTCTCAGTCTGGCAAGGCATTAGT
This sequence comes from Melanocharis versteri, assembly GCA_013397845.1. Taxonomy (NCBI): domain Eukaryota; kingdom Metazoa; phylum Chordata; class Aves; order Passeriformes; family Melanocharitidae; genus Melanocharis; species Melanocharis versteri. The sequence goes on along the minus strand of VZTG01008198.1, from coordinate 451,549 downwards.
TTTCTCCTACCTTCTTGGATCTGTACCTTAGTACATCTCAGCCCTGTGCCTGCAATGTCCCTCTACTTCTTCCACTTTCTAAGGTATGGCTCCCATCTCTTCGACTCACAATGCCAGAAATGTCTTCACTTGTCTTAAAATTGCTGGCATCAGTCAGTATATGTTGCAGAATTTTAACGGCACATATGGGCAACCAGGTCAAGTCTTTTCCCTCCCTCACTCTCCACTGGTGAGACACACCTGGAGAGCCATTTCCAGGTCTGGGCTCCCCAGCGCAAGACAGACAAGGACTTAATAGAGTGAGTTCAGCAAAGGACCATGAAGGTGATGAAGGGACTGGAACACCTGCAGAGATGGACAGAGCTGGGACTGCTCAGCCTGGAGAAAAGGTGTACAAGTACTTCATAGGGGGAGTAAAAGGAAAGAGCCAGACTCTTCTCGGTGAGGCCTGGCAACAGGACAAAAGCCACTGGACACGAACTGAAATACAGCACATTTTTAAATGTAAGAAGAAGTCTTTTCTACTGTAAGAGCTGTCAAGCACTGGCGCAGCTTGCCCAGAGAGATTGAGGAATCTTCATCCTTGCAGATACTCAAAACTTGACTGTACATGGCCCCAGTCAACCTGCTCCAGCTGACCCTGTGTGAGCTGTTGGGGGAGGCTGGAGGAGCCGATCTCAGCAGTGCCTGCTGGCCTCAGTGACTCTCAACACTGTAACATAACAGCAGCTATGTTCTATGCCAGTCTCCTCTGGCATAGAACACTGATAAATCAGCCCAGGTCAGTGTTCAACAGCTCATTTAAAGCAAAAGAGATTACTGAATACCCAAATGTTGAGAGCAATGGGCTTGCTCAATCACATCACGGTCATTGGCATCAACTGCCTCAGGAATGCAAAAGCTAAAACATGAAACAACCACCTCTTGCTCAAGTCTTGCTGCTGTAAGAATTGTTTAACTGGCTGTCCAGACCCAAACGTCCAGCAACCAACCATGCCAGGCTTTGCCCAAAAGAGAAAGAGGGCCTGGGGGAACCCCAGAGCAACCAGTGATGGCCACTAGCGGGGCTTCACAAAGGAGCAGACACTGTCATGTCTGTCACCGTGCCTGCGGGCTTCCCACTGGCTGCAAAATCAGTCCTTTAGCCCATTCTTTGCCAAGTTACTTCACCTAAAACAAGCTTCTGACAGGGATGACAGAGCCAAGGCAGCCATTGCCTTTGCAATCATTGGCAAAATACTGCCCAGAGCACACAGCTATCCGTCAGCCTGATGAAACCTGGTGACACATGTAAAACTGAAACTGCTCTTGAGTTACTTAAAAAATACATTAAAAAAAATGAGGGCCTCACGAAACTTTTATTTCATAAAGTTTAGCAAGCCTGAGACTGCAAAGTCAGCTCAGCAAGACACAAACCCCCAACCCCTATCTCTAGCTCCATCAGCTCATCTTTTTTTACTGCCATGAAAGTGCCTACAAGTATGAACATTTACATATGAAAATGGGAATGTAGATATATTTTTTCCTAAATCACTGAAGACTAAGAAAGCTCATCCTTTTGCATGCCCAAAATGGCCACTTTTAAGGGGATTAAACATCATTCCAAAAGCAACTAAGAAAGCAAACTGAAAACTATTTTTCAAATGGTTTTTTTGGTGCTTGTGGTTTTTTAACATTTGGAATAGCTGATTCTCACATCCCTCTCTTAGTCAAAGAAGTGGGAAGATTCATCAATCTGACTAATCTGAGCAACAGTATCGTGAAAAAAGAAGGGAAACTGATTTCTAAGGACTAAAATTGCAAATTCAGCTTGCACCCAGAAAATGTCCCCAAATTTTCATTATTTTACACTCCGAATGCCCCTCCACTAGAAAGTAAAGGTAGGGAGGAGAGAGATCAGGACTCCTCTCAAGGCTCAAGAAGAGGAAAATGCTGAAAGAATTTCTATCTGTGCCCAACACTTGGCAACACTGGCACAAGCTTAAGCAGGGCTAAATCTACTGCAGTTTTGGAGGAAAACCCAGACAAAATTTGAATGTTGTCTTCTCCAGAAAATGTACACTAAGAGCTAATGCACTTCATGCTTAATAGCTGCTGAAAAGCAAAATTATGATAGTACATAAAATACAAGACATGTATCAAACGCTATCTCACACAGCAAGATTCAAGTGGTTAAAAAATACAGTAAATCTTGAAATAGGAACCAATGATGGTTTTGGCATTAAGGGTATTTGGTAAGAAGGAAGAAATCTGTACTGGCAGACACAGTCCAGTGTATGACACATCACTGATGGGGCCACAGAATCCAAAACTCAGCCTTCAGTGACACCAGGGTTTTTCTTCAAATTCATCCACAGTTTCTTCTGCATTAGGAAAAAAGAAGGAAAGCTGGAAGAGATTGGATGCCCTGAAATGAGACAAGCTTTGGAAATTGTTTTTGGTCCTTCCAGGAACATCTGAGTATGGCTTAGACTATCCCTTGGAGCCATCCAGAAACTGCCCTACAGTAGGATGGTGGAGCTCGCTCCAGGAAGGAGCCAGGCCATCTTACCTGGATACACAGGACACTGCTTTTTCGCATGCTCTGGACACTCTTCATTCTTCTGAGATATAAAATGTTCCAAAATCTCCTTTGTGACCAGATGCTTTGCACATTCCCTAGAGGATCACTCATCCTGGGCTGACTTGCTCATCTATTAAACTCCTCAGCAACTACAACAGACATTCCCAGCCTCACCTCTGATTTGTACCATGGATCTTTTGGGTTAAATCTACCAACTGAGAGGCCTGTGCACAGCCACTGCTGAGCAGAAGAGCCTCTTCCCTACTGTCAGATCGGCTGGTGGAGCTGCCAGGCCCAGGTGAAATGCGAGCAGACAGCGCACGCTGCTGTGCTGCCCAGCAGCGCTGCCGTGTGCGGCACCGGGCGTCTCCGCACAAGAACTTACCTCAGCTAACCCGGGGCGTTCGGCGAGCACGCACACAGGGCTCGGCGGGCCACAAGAGTGGTCACGCAAACTGTATCCATTCCTCTCTGCACGCACCGCGCCCGTGAACCACAGGGACAAGACAAACAGCTCCACCCCGCAGATGAACGCACAGACTCTGTGTGTCTGTGCTGTACCTTTACACAATCTGAAATGAAAAATTAAATCTGAAATAGTCCCAGGTATTACGAAACCTCTTCATTTTTGCTGCCTGTCAAATTTTGCCAAAATTGGCAAGAGCTGAAGTGGGAAAAACATAAGAAAGCAGGAGCCAAGCCTGTATTTAACAATGGTACCTGAAAGGAGGACTAAGGCAATACCCACATCATTGCACCACTTGGCATCATCTGTCGGCTCTTCGCGGGATGATGGACTTGGGAAGGATGCTGAGCACAGTTAGGGAGAAAGTGAGAAGGCAGAGCTTTGACAGTTCTTCTCTGACTAAAAGAGAGAGCATCTGAAATGTGAAATTGTAATCATTGTAAACGATACTCGTTGACCTTTTCAAACACTCCAGATAAGGGGAAAGCACAGAGAGGGCACTTGTTTTCTTGTGCACTCTACTTGTGGGTTACATCCTACTCATTTGAGTGAAAACCCAAAGTTCTCACCAGACCTTGGGGGAAGCCTGCAGACATCCAGTAGCCTAGAACAGCTAGGTAATAAACGGGTTTATTTCTTAGTAAAGAACTGACCTTGAATTGTGAAACAAGTCACTCATCTCTTACACCGGCGGTCTTCTCCTGTCCAAAGCAAAAGAGAGCAAGAAGCACACGGGTGTGGTGCCTGCGCGCTTCTGCCACTGAGACAGCAAGAAAGGGAAGAATGCTTAAGTTCATGCACATTTTTATTGAGTAGTAATATAAAATGCTTCTTTCATTGTTACAAGTGCATGCTTTGATTGCCAACATTTCGAAGTCAAATTACAAAGGCAAGGCTGTAGGCTGTAGTGAATTACTTGGGCACTTATACAATTGTTAAAAAATATCAATGGACTGTTTGTTTTGTTTCCTTTTCTTTTTTAGAATGAACCAGTTGAAACCCGTAACTGATATACAAAGGGAAAAAAGTGAAAAAATTACACATTTTGTGGCACATGACAAAACAGAACAAAATGACTAAACCATTATGACATTAACAGTTATCATGCATTTAGAATTTCACATGTAACTACAAACTTATTTAAATTTCACAAGGTTTGCTAAACATGCTACCCATCTATATGTGCACTGACAAGCTTATGTTAAAAACTTTAAGAATACTCTCCCCCCTTAGATTTTTCAAAGCTTTTTTTTGATTACAAAATTTCAAAGGCATTAAGCATTTTCTTTTTAGAGAATATAAAGTACGCCAGTATACATACATTTCCAGTATAAGTCAGACCACTAAGCGCATTACAGTCCCATACAGGCCTATACAGCCATTTTTTCTTAAAAAACATGCATAGGCAGATTTTTACAGAATATAGATGCTTTTCACTGCACTTAATATGGTGTCTTGTTCACTATACTTAAAAATGCACCACTCATAAATATTTAAATTCAGCAAGCCACAACCAAGACTTGTTTTACCAAAAAAACCCCAGAAAACCTCCCAAACCAAACCCCCTAAATATAAACAGCAAAAAAAGATAAATGTTATTATTCCAGTTTTTTTTTTAAACAAAGAAAAAGATAATTGCTGCCAAATTAGTAAGATAAGTGTTATATTTAAAGAAGGGCATTGAAGCACACTAAAGAAACCTGAGGTAAGCATAATCTGTACAAAATTAAACTGTCGCTCTCGCTCGCTCTCTCTCACTCTCTCTCTCTTTTTTTTGGCATTTTAAACAAATTTCCAACATTCTTTTTTTTTTTCTTTTTTTCTCTATATTTTTAAAGACTGCCTAATTTATTTCATAGCCATTGTCTGACAAGAGTAGCAAAACATTATCAATAAATAGTCCTTATTTAGTTTGTACATTTTGTTAAAAATGCTTCGATGTTGTAGATGTTGAGTGCTGCAACTGTAAACGTACAATAGTTAGTAAGAAATTAAACAAAGTTTTCATGTCCAGTAACATAATAAAAGGCCTTTCAGTAACATAGCTAGACGTTCCCAATGTAGTAGGAAAACATGTTCATTCCCCTAACTTTGCGATATATACCAGCATGAGCTTTCATTTTTCTACAAGCATTTAAAGGCATATCCAAAGGAGGTGTCTCTCCCCCCCCCGCCCTCCCACCAAATTAAAGTTGACGATCTCTTTGTAGATGATTTTTGTAAACTGAATCCAACACCTGGCCCCCAGAGCAAGTAAGCTATTATCAGAGGCAAGAACATCCCACTGCTGACGTGCAGCAACCCCATCGCGCCCTGCAGCTCAACCCCCCGCCCGGACAGTGGTCACTGGATATTGCTGCTATTACTGCCGTTGCTGTCCGTGCCATTAGTCTCTGTGGAGATTGCCTTGTTGATGGAGTTAAGGTTGGCATCGGATGGCACGTCTCTGCGCGGAGGCATTCGCTCATTAATTCGATCTAAGCCTTTGGCCTCTTCGAAGCTAGTGATCTTATGCTGGGGTGAAAATCCTTTGATAGCTAAATAAAGGATTATTAAAAAATAAAATTAGCAAGATGTAACTCTCAGCAACTTTTCCCCCAATTTAGCAATAAGTGCGAGGGTCCTTCTTTGGGACGGCGGCAATGAGAAGATGTGACACCACCAACAACTCCTTACCATACTCAGAAAGAGCTGGGGGCTCACCACCACCATCCCTTCCAACAGAACTATGGTTTTCAACACGATCAACTTCCAGTACTTTGTTGTCCACTGGGGTTCAGCTTAGAACGCTAAGACGCTGACATGAAACTACAGTTTGCACTTAGGAACCATGCGGAGGGCACAGCCGTGAGCTGGTGAGTTGGCATTTGCTGTCATCACTTGCAGCCTTAAGGACACCGTGCCTTGCCCTAATGCCCTTCACCAGGCAAAACTCCCACCTGACCTTCAAAGATCATGCAAGAAGTGCTGCCTACTTCCAGATGGTGATGACATGGTGAGGCCACTTTGTGGGATATACATCAAAGCTAGGGAAGATCTAGGGTGACCCCTATAACAAGCTGCCTTCTGTTCTCAACACAGGTGAGCTGCTTGTTGATTGCTTGGGGCAATTATCCTCTCTGATACAACCCTGGACTTCTAGAAAGAAGCTTGAGTCAAACAGCAGGAACACTGTGCAACACGGATCAGGGATATTGTCATTTTGGAACAGTTGTACAGTTTAGCTTAGGAAATGCACTGCCAAAGGACCAAAGTTCCAACTGATCCTGAGGATTTTTGATCTGCCTTTTAGCAGCGACATTGGTGAGGCCACACCAACCTCAGAAGGAAGCCACAGGCTGAGGAATGTATTCACAGACTGTGATTTTTGTTTAATTTTATTCTCTCTCTAATTGAAGTGTTGAAGATCTTTAGATTTAAAGCAAAAGAGAAAAAAAGCACTGTAGGCAAACAGCAGGTCACAGCTCCGCAGATCATTTGTCACAGCCTTCTGTGTGTTTTTTCTCTTATCTGCACCAAGTCAATGCACTGCACTTCCAGAACTGGAATTTCTGCTAGACCTCTATCATAACATGCCATAGAGCAGAAATGGTGCATTAGTACCAGGAAACTGCAAAACTCCCTGGGGAGAAAACGGTAGGGGAGTTTCAGAGATCGAATTCAGTATTCCTTTTCCCCTTTTCTCTTCTCTTTACCCCCAAGTACTCTCCTTCCAATATGCAGTCCCAGTTCTGGACAAGCTGGTAACTTCTGTTAAAAAAAAAAGCTAACACACCCAAAACCCCAGAACATCCCTGGTACCAAGCTACCACTCCTTGTATTTTGTGGGGAGCAAGAAAAGGCGTTTTCATGCTGGTTTTGCCAACCTTTCCTGTGAAAATGGATAGATCCTGTTTGCCTCAGGATTTAGTTCTTTAGCCAGTTTCACGAATGTGACATTGGAACTTTGTGAAGTGCATGGTTTTTAACATGTATTATACTTCAACTCAGAAAAACAACAACATAATGGTGATTAGTCAAGTGAGCAGGGACGGAGCAGTGAAAACAGAACAGGTCGTACAGTGGGTTTTCTTAAGGTTTGCCTTTTGGGTTGGCTTTTTAAAAAATTTTTTGTTTACCTTCTACCACAAAACGAAGATGTCTAACAAGCACCCATGCCAATCCCTTAAAGCAATAGTTTAATGGATGGCTGCATTGAAGCTGAAGCACTTGCCGTGTCCTGGAGCTTGCCAGCAGCACAGCCCAGCTGGTGTTACTGGGCCCTGAGGGACAACTGGTAAAGGGTGAAACTTCTCCTCCATCAGAAGCTTCACCTGCATAGAGCAGTAGTTGTGACTACGGTGACGGTGTCTAACTAGCAAGGATGGCAAATCAAGAATGAACTTGAGGGGTGCGTATTGCTGGCGCGGGGGCACGTTCAAGGGGTTGTACTTCAAGTAGACACGTAATTGTCTGTAACACTAGGGAAGGTGCTCTGCTGTAGTTGCTGGTCAGACAACGAGTATTAGCAGGTTACATTGAGAGTATACTAAAACACAACACATAGTCACAGAAAATCACAGAAAACAGCCAAACTGTCAACAAGAATGCACACTGCAGATTAGAGATTGCCGATAGGAATAGATAATTCCAACATAAATAGCAGCTTACTCACTGCTATTTAGAAAGCAGTTGTATTTTCTCTTACTTGTTTGTTCTGTAATTTTATTCACTGCTTCACAAAATTCAAAAACAAATTCAACTGGCCAAAAGGGCACATCTTACCAAAGGACAACAATCACCAGATTTTTTTTTTAAATTAACTAAAAAAAAAATACTCACAGAAAATTTGAGAGGGGCAAGAACAAAATACAACTGAAGAATTTTGTTTTAAAGGGGAATTCTGAAAATTCTTCTTCCAAAACTTTATAATACTGAACAAATATTGTACATGTGCATTTTAATACATGGTTACTTAGATTTTAACTGAAGTGTTAAAAATTGTTAAGGGTTAAATTAGAGGTCTGTCAACAAAACACCAGATTTCAATACTGAACGTTCAGAAATCTTCTAAGGCAGGCAGTCACTTTATATGGTAAAGTGGTGCTAAAATGGTGCCTGTGTTAATGGTTGGTCTAATGTAAATATCCAGTGTGTAAACTGCCACTACCAAAGGAAGCAGACATCTTGCAGACAAATGTCTCATGTTTTACTTTTAAAGGGAAACAGAAACATGCTGAACTGTAACAAAAGACCAATAAAATTTTTTTACTAGTGACCTAAAAGAAAGGAAACAAACTGAGGCAAAAATAAAGAAAAAGGGGAAAAGAAACAAAAGCAACAAAAAGAGAGAATATATAAAGAGCTATGTGTTTTCCTTGACCAGAAATTGCTGAAGACAGTTTGAGCCAGCCTCCAGCGCACAGCTTTTGGGCTGTGTGTCACAAAGCATTTACGAGCTGCTGCCAAGTTATGTCCCGTGAAATCCAAGCTCCCTGATCTCCTCCTGTGGCATTACTCAGTGCTTAGTTCAACATACAGCAATTCCAACGTGTTTGTAACTCACAGAAAGAGAAGAACCTCAACAACAGCAACAGAAAGAAAAACCAAAAAAACACTTTCCCCTTTAAAGCAATTACATTTTGGTTAATACCGAGCCACAATTGTTAGCCCAACACCCACACAATCTGTACAAGCTACAGCAAAATGAATACACCCAGCAGAGCCCTTATCTGTTGTGGCACCAACAGAAAGGGGACTGGCCAATTTACCTTCATCAGCCTCAATAGCCTCAACAGTAGCTGAAGAGAAGAAAGGGGTAGCAAAACGAATGAGAAAAATGAGCAGAGGATTTCAACTCTAAGAACAAGTCAGTGAATAGCAAAGGAGCTACAACACTATGTTACTGTAAGTGCTGGATTTTGGCAAAACAGACACACAGAGAAATGTTTACACAAAAACAATAATTTGCAGACTGAATTAAGCTAGAGTTTGTTTTAAAGCAGAAGTTTCACAAACTAAAAGTTTTTAAAGACATATTTAAGAAGTTTCCTTTTGACTCAAAAGAACTACAAAATGTAAATGTCTTCCATATTGCACATCTGACCTGAAAAGGTCATTATGTAATCATCCCAGCTCTCAGTAAGAGCAGTTTGACTTGCCCTGTCAAAAGAGAATAAAAAATGGCATAAAGCCATCACACAAAATTCATACAACTTACAACATCAGTCTGGAAAGTACTGATGCCAGTACAAGGCAAAGGAATTCCATATACAACTTTTCAGAATTATTTTTTTCTCTCTCCTGACTAAAAGAAACATCCCCACAGCATGGGATGCTCAGAAAGCTTTGCCTTTGCTTGCTCCATCTTGTAAGCTTTCTTACATCATTTAAGCTTTCTTTTCGTCAACCCATTCTCTGAAAAACAGAATTTTTCTAATATTTTCTTTAAATCAATGGATGTAGATGTAAGATTGACTGTTGGACCTCCAGAGTTGCCAAGCCTGGTCAGAGAGAACAGAGCTTGTAACCAGGAGATTGCTGCAATGTTACGAATACCATGTTACCACTGTTGCAAAACCATAAATTGTTCTTAAAGACATACTTCCATTTGAATTTTACCCATCAGCTTTGGTATGCAATTTTTTTTACAGTCAGAGATTTAGAAGCTGATGCAAATCATTAAATGCAATCCAATATAGCAAATATTTTAAAAGAAATTTTGATTTTCAAGAATTTCTCTGGTTTAGAGAATAGCTCAAGAAGTAGAATTTTTAGGAAGTCCTGTCTTCTTTTTTGTCTTGTTTTCCCCTACATAAAAACCCAACTTTTTTTTTTTCAGTTAGGATGTTAAATATGGATTAAGATACATTCTAAAATATCTATACTATTATCTTGCTGCATGGGGAGATGAGAGGATTTAACCCTCATGCACCAAGGTAAGCCTATGCCTCTCAAGCAGCACAGCAAGAGAGATGGCAAAAAAACAAGGAACAAAACCAACGCAAACTTAAAAGAAAAAGAAACATGATAACTAGGATGAGAAATTAAAATGAATAACCAGATCCAAACCAGCACTGACACATTAGAAAAAATGACGACTAAAATGTATACTTCCACAACAGAACATACTACTCATATTTTCTGTTAATGCATATGGCAATATGTGTGCTTAACAGAAACTATATGAACTTCAGAGTATTTGGTGAATGGGGTACTATGTGTTAACTAATGCAGAAGCTCATGTATAGTAATGTTTTACTGAGCCAGAATACTGCAGTATGAGGAGATTTTCCTTTTAGCCATTGTAACAAGAACATTTTGCGTTTTTCTCAAATTCATTTCTATTCCTAATATTTTGCCAGGGCAACAATAGCAGTTTCCTTGGACCAAATTTTCTGACAAATGTAAAGCAACTATGAGAGAAAAGCCTAGGTCAAGACCACAAACCCATTAAGGCCTCCTGTGAAAACATATTGCAGCATTTTCAAAGCAGAACGTTACTATGTCCGTAACACACAAGTCATCAACAAGAAAAAAGAGAAGGGAAAAAAGGGGAAAAGGAGGTTTACCACCGTATACCTGAATCTTCCAGGTAAAAGAGACAGTAAAGGGAAAAATACAGAGAAAGAATGCTCCAGGAAGGAAACAGGAAAACAAGAGGCTGAGACTGTGTCAAGATTATAAAGCATTTCTATTTCTTACATCTACTGCCACCAGAACCTCAATAAATGAGAGACCTTTATGTGTGCCTGCAATATACTCTACAGCAGTACACACAGAAAAAAAAAAAAAGAGAGCTTCCAGTAATAAATTAAATACTTTGCACTCCTTATTCCAAAAGGAAGCAAAGGCAGCCCTACTACAGACTTACCAATTTCCTGTAACAAGAAGCACTTGGTATAAAACTGACAATCTGTATTGTGTTTGTGTACAAGGCAAACATGGTGTTTGTAAGAGCCTCCCTTCACTTGGGCTTAAATCAGAGTGGAATTGTTCTCATGTTGTTGCCTAGAATTTCTAGGAAAGAAAAATCTAATTCTAGAGCTATTTTCCATTGGTGTTTCTCTATGAGAAAGAATAAATCAGATAAAATAAGAGTGTCATTATCTAAGCCAAACCTTCAGTACTCCAGGTATCAAGGGCTGCTCTTAAAAAAAAAACCCCAAAAGATGCTCCAAACTGTGGAAAAAGTGCACTTCACATAAAATCCTGGGTTATCATTCTGAACAGTTGATTTTCAGGGGCTCCCCCTCCCACCTTGTCTCTGAAAATCGGTTCCATGTACTAAGTCTTGAGAAGTGGCCTTACATGAACTGCTCCCAAATGCTCCAGCACAAAAAACTGCCTGGCTTTTTTCTGTTCTTTGCTTTTTTTTTCTGAGACAGCTGCGGTTACTTTTCTTATGTTCTGCAGTTGAAAACCCATTGTTTTTTTTACACAGGACAAGACACACAGGCAAACAGGCTTACCGCTTTGCAGTGTTTGTTTTCCTCCAGAGAGCACACCACTGGGCAGCATTCCTGTTGGAGTCAAACCTTTCAGCGTCAGCACACTCTCACTCTCTTCTCTGCAAAAGTTAAAAAAGAAATTAAAAATAAAACCACCGGAGGTAAGTAAATGTCTTTTTTAAAAAACACGGGATATGTTTTAGACATAAGCTACACATGCCCTGCAGTGATTTTGTCAGCTCCAATCTCCTTGCCAAGACAGACTGAATTTGGTGATAACGCCAGCACCAGCACTGCTGTGTCCATGGTTAACCTTTGCATTACACTCCTGTTGTAGTTAAAACTATAACCTGCACCTATGGAACAACATGTCTGTAAACCCAAATCCGAGAGGAGGAGGACCAGAAGGATCAGATATTGCCAACAAATGCATTTAGGCATTTTACACTGTCTGGTCCAAAATCAACTTAAAATGTTAGTTTGCTCTTGTCTACACTAGCAGGCAGGTGCATTATTTATTGATGATCACCAGCCACTTAAAGAAAGGCAGCTAAAAGCTCATTAAAATTAATAAGCACTTCCATCCTTGCTAGTACTGTCCTTAATAATTTTGTATGCTAAAAATAATATGGATTCAAAGAAATTGTTTTAGGAAACCAAAATATGCTTTGGTGGTCTCCAAACACATAGAGTTTTTAAATACATGGCAAGAGGAATACAACAGCTCTATCCAGAGAAGCCTTTAAGTAAAGCTTTCTACAAGGATTGTAATGCTGCCTGTGATGACATACTTTCTCAGCAGCAAAATTGACCCCAATTCTTTAGGAGAAACCTATTTTGAAGTGCTTTACTTTGAAGTATATAATGACATTAAGCTGGAGGAAGCAAATACAAAGAGAGAATTTAGTTCCACATTCACTTGAGGATAATGTGGTTTTGTCTATAAAAACTGTCTCTCAGCAATTCTACTACTTACAATTTTCTTTAGACCTACATGCCCTGAATGACTCATGTATTTCAAACAACTCTTGTTTACCTACTACATATACTCTTCAAGTTCTATTTTTAGTTTGAAAATAATTCTGTTTGCACTCACTTTTCATTATGTAATAGTCAAAATCAAATTGTGACCATTTTGCTTGCAAGTTTCCCAAGCAATTAGAACTAATGCAAGAGCAAAATATTTTCAGAATTAACACAGTATTTTTATCATTCAGAGTTACACACCAAAGCTTTTGCTTTCTCTCAGTTATTCAGTCCATTGCATATCTTTTTTTTCCTTTTTTTAATTAGACTACAATGGCACTTTTAGCTTCACCCTCATGGGGTAAGTTTATCGACTAAATTTTTATTATCTTTAAACTACATATGCACAAGGAATATGTGTGTTACAAACACAGAGATGTTTTAGCCTTCAGTGTTCCTAATTTCTATTTGATGTCATTTATTTCTATTTCAAAAAAAAGGATAATAGACAGATTAAGTATTTTATTTACCTCTCTTCAGTCTAAAAAGAAAGTCAGACTTGAGAAACAGTCAGAGAGAGCCAATGACAAGGAACCATGAAGTCTTCCATTTAGCTAAAGCCAATCCTTCTAGGATGCCTATTTTCAGCAAAGCTCACTAATAACATTTGAAACCTGAATACAACACTATTTTGATATCTAATTTTTACACTAAAATGGCTGAAATGATTTCAGCTTTACATTTAAGTTACATCCTCGAGGAAAGGGACCACTCCAGCCCAAAGAAGAGATGATTAAGTCCTTTGGAGGTGGTCAGATCAGGTGCTGATAATTCTGACAAGCTTTTCAAGAATTAGTGAAATAAACTTCATAAAACACAATGACTCAAACAGGAACTTCAAAGGTTTCCAGAACAGGTTGGTATATAGGTAGATGATGGTGCCACTGCAGTCTTCTTAGGGTTACACACAATTACCTGACACTTGTGTCTTACATGGATTATGCTGGCAAGACAGAAAAAATATCCCAGGCTTTCTATAGGAATGGTGTTTGCAAGAATAATCTTGTGAAATTTTTGCTGTCTAGCAGCCTGCCACCTAGCTGAGGAGAATCAGCCCCTCTCAGAAAAAAAGGGCAGGTATTCCCAGGGGGGCAGTGGTGGCTGGGATGAAACGTTACTCATCCCCCTGGAAGACTGGTCACCAAAACCACGTACTGGAGGTACCTTTTTATTTGCCAAACATGCCTCTGATCACAGTGAGGATGTGCTCTATTTGCTGGTTAAAGCTAAGGGAGAACAAATCTACTCTTCATTTTCAGTCTTTCATGCAAAGCTTTCAGGACCATCAATAATCAAGAACTGTAAAAGGCTGTGCTGGTTTGGCTGGGGTAGACTTCAGATATGAGGCTTATGCATATCATTTTAGACAGAGTACATGCAGGAATTATTCTGTATCCCTCTTCCATCCTTGAAACCATTGAAAAGCTTCTGCCCAACAGATCCCTTTGAAAAAGTCTGACACATGGCTGATGTCAATCATCTGTGAGTTGTAAAACTCCAAATATATCAGCTGATCGTCCAATTTCAGATCCTTCTGCTTACTGAAGTTCACATTTCTTTTGAATTAATCCTACATTTAAAAAGGTGGTTCACAACAAAATACAGTCGATCCAGAAGCTGTGGTTCAAGGTTATGGGAGAAAGCCAAGTTTCCCAAACTTTGTTTGCTCAACTATCATTAGAGAAAAATAGTTGTGCTGTTTTATGAAGGTGGTAGCAGCCACCTCCAGGCTCTCTGCCAGACTTGGTACAGAGGAGCAGGTGGAAACATTTGATTGCTCCCCATCCTGTTTAGGGAAAAGGCACGATGCCAGCCCTTCTTTTTTTTTTTTTNNTTTTTTTTTTTTTTTATGGGCAGCACTTTGAAGTAGCTCGTGCATCACCAGTAAGTCACTTGTAACACTTTGGGAACCCCAGGTACAAAGCCCTCCATCTCAGTTTGCTATTTAAAGCTCTGCTGCTGCAATCGGCAAGGCGTGGGCGAGCTGCTGTGCCCATGCAAAGCCCCGCAGAGAACCTGCCCACTGCTGGCATGCTGCATTCAAAGCAAGCAAGTTGGTGAGTTTCCACTGAAATTAAATAGTATATTCTTCAAGGAACTATTTTATTTATTCTTACATCAATCATGCAATCATACCAGTAAATGGTTCAGAACTCCTTTGATTTTCCACTAAGCACAACAACCATCAACTGACTACAGCAGACCAACATGCCTTTTCCTGAGGAAAAAATCCCTCTGCTGAAAGGGAGGGAGAACTGTATTTTCTATATTTAGACATCAGCACAGTACAGCATGTTTTCTCTTCTGCTCAGAGACATCAAATGGAGAGTTCTAAACATTGGGTAGCAATTAGTTACTCATGTTCATGTGTTTGGGGGAGTGCAGCCCAAAGGAACAAGCTGCTGTTGCCTGCACAACCATTTCCTGGATTTCTAGGTAAATGACCCTAATGCTTTCATCTTTAGTCATCTTTATTCGTGGCTGTAGCAACATCTGTGGGTGCTGAAGTGTGACAGTTGACTTCTTTTTTAATGAGAGGTGATGTATAACATGCCCTTTCCCCACATTTAACGCTTGCCTCACAGTGGCTAAAGTTAATTAGTACACCTGGTGAGCAAAAGTCTTTAAAAATGGTAACTGGAATTTTTCTTGCTGATGTCTTTTGTTTGTCCGTTTTATATTCAGCAAAAGCCCCGAGGAAGAAGACTATTCAGAGCCAAAATAAATAGCAGCATTGTATAAATAAAACAATCTCTAAAAGGTTGCAGTAGAACTCAGTTGGGTGGTATAATAAAATAGCAAATCTGCTGTTTGATTAACAGTCGAGTGCTCTAAGTAACCATTCAAAGATATCCCTCAACACTACAAAAAACCAGCATAAAACCTTACCTTAACACTGAGAAAACTCTAGCCATTTTTCCTATTGCTCGTATCTTGTTCCTTATAACCTCCTTTCGAGCAGCAGCTGTTGCTCCTATCGAAAACACATTAAAAACAGTTATAGGGTTTTGCAAACAATTCATCACTAAATACTCTCAACACTAATACAAGAAACATCATATTAATGCTACAGTTTGCCAAACTCAGCCACATTTGTAGTCAAAACTGAAAACACTGTTTTTCCCATTCCTAGTTAAAAATTATTTAAAAGATTAGAAAATCTAAGGGCAGAGTCCTGGAAAGCAGCATGAGATGATAGGGATTCTGCTGGCTGGCAGTGGCTAAGAGAGTTCTACAGAGCAACTTCCTTCTAAACACTGCTATGGCCTGCTCAAAATTACAGCTGCTTTGAAATTTGTGAACTCACACAATACTCTGCCTTAAAAAAAAGTATAGCACAACACAGACTACAATTCAGCTGAGTTTGAGGTGCACTTGTTACGTGGATATCATCAAAATCTGTACATGCAAGAGAGAACCACCTGAATGGAAAAAGCAAACAGTACTTACTACAAAGGATCCCCCACGTGCCCGAGAAAATGCTCTGTTCTACTCAGAAAACCAGTTTCGTTTAATTATCACAATCATAACCACATACATCATGAAGATTTCTCCTAAAGATTTCTGAAGGACAGGTAACCTTGACTTGTGTGGATCCTGCCTGACAACTCCTGCCTGTTCGGACACCACCACACATCACAGTAATGCTTCCTTCTTTGTTACTGCAGAATTCAAGGGCAAAAATCAAAATTTCTGTTTTCAAATCCTAGTAAATTGATCCATTTCGTAGAGCCCATCATGGAAGCTAAATGAGCAGAAAGAGGAAAAAATGAGGAGGACCGCATTAATGAAGAATAAGCTTTGATGAAACTGGACAAGTGGTGATGGAATCAGAACTGGCTTCAGCATGGAACAATCCAACAGCTCACAACACCACACACCATCTTTCCTGCCCTGAAAAACTGTTACAACAGGAGCTCAAGGTTGTGGAATTAATGAACTCAACAGACGTTTTTAGGGACAGCCCACAGACTAAGGGGAATGACATCTGTGTGTTTATCTACCAAAACCAAGAAAGGTGATGGTGTATTGGAAAATGTAGGACCTGATATGATGTAATACCAGGATACTGTCCTGGTTTCGGGTGGAAGAGAGTTAGTTTTCTCCTTAAAAGATATTCAGAATGATGGCTTTCAAATTTCCCACATATAAAGATAAAAATATATAAAAAAAAATATAAAACATATGAAGATTAAAAAAAAAGATATGAACACTTAGGCATAAAAGTCTAATTCTAGACAATGAAGAGTGGGAGAAACAGCTGTAACTGAATTAAATATAATATACTTTTAACAGCTTAATGAAAAATTTAAATTAAACAGCACTGATTCAGCTGGGTTCTTCAGGAATAGGAGGGGATATCTTCCTGCCTCAGTTACTATGATCTCACAGAACGGTACTCTCAAGATACACAAGACATGGTTTTCAGCCTTTCCTATCCTGAAAACACTTTAGCATGATTTGTCTTTTTTTTTTAATTCCCCCCAAGCATCGCCATCCCTACTTGTTTACTACAAATCCACACTGTTCTGGTATATCTTATCAGGATATTCAAAAAGCTGAACAGCAACTAAAGACTACAGTCTAGAACATTTAAGAACTGAAAACTGGAAATATAATTTATGACTGAATTGAAATATAATGTCCTACACTTAAATACAACATAAGAATGGAAAACAACCCTTCCTTAATCATAAAACACAATAGGCTCAAAAGGAGTATTTTGTATCTCATTGATACACATAAAGGTTACTAAAAAATTTACTTAAAAGATTTTGGTCTCCACTGAATTTCCTAATGTAAGAAATATGTGAAAAGTACATATTTTATGTTTAGTAAATATTAGTAATAATTTTATTTCTCCTATGTGGCCTTATTAACATAATTTTCTAAATAATGCACCTGATATTCACGATGTTTTATTGCTCTGTTAGTTTTGATGGAATATCACTAACCTCACAGTATGCAGATTTCTTAACTATTTATACATAAATCTTAGACTCACATTCTGAGGGTGTCTGGTTTAATATTTTGAAATTCACTATTAGTGCAAATCCTTACGAATTACTTGATCCACACTTAAGCACACACCCATGTGAAAGTAAATGGGTCAAAACCTGAGAACTGGCTATGGGTAAAAGGGTTAATTTTAGCCCTTGCAAACATTGCCTGATATCCTCTTGAGATTTTACCTTCCTTTTGTAGAATCATAGAGTCATTTAGGCTGGAAAACATCTTTAAAAGACCTTCCAATATCTAAACAAACCCTTTTTGCATGAAGGAACTTTAAAAAAAAAAGCTTAAAATTGAAGTGTAAAAATTATTTGGGGGGTAAAATAAAAACTTTGAATCTTACTTCAGTAATTTAACAAGTTCTATTGGATTCTAGATTGGTATCATCCAAACACAGACCCTGCAAGTTGGATATGAAGGATTTATATGAAATGTAATTTAAACGTTCATATTAAGAAGCACAACAAGGAAAAAAAAGACTAAATGCTGACAATACTCTGAGACATAGGATTGAACAGATTTAAAACAGCGCTGAGTAAAAAAGTCAACCCCAAATCTCTCACTGGTATTCTAATATATATTATGTAGTTAAGCATTAGGAAAATTAATAAAACTTAAGCCTTCCAACTTATTGAATACCTTTCTTCTGTGCATAAATGGGATCTTCTTAGGAATTCCAAAGAGGGGGAAAGAAAAAGATCAGTGATGTTTGTAGAATGAAAATAAAAAAGAATATAGAACATTTGACAACATCAATGGAAATGTAATGTTTAAGTAAAGTCTGAAAAACAGAAAAGAAACAAATTATGCAGAGAACATCCAAAAGGAGAAAAACAGATTGAAAATGATAGAAAAAAGAAACCTTTTCAGCTT
Organism: Melanocharis versteri; assembly: GCA_013397845.1. Taxonomy (NCBI): domain Eukaryota; kingdom Metazoa; phylum Chordata; class Aves; order Passeriformes; family Melanocharitidae; genus Melanocharis; species Melanocharis versteri. Next base: position 433,179 of record VZTG01008198.1, on the reverse strand, counting down.
AAAGCCTTGTTAGTAGGTTTTGCAGGAAATCAACATGCAGGCAGAAGAGCGGCAGTGGTGTTACCACCTCTCCAACACAGACTTTCTCCTGCGTTATTGCTGCTGCTTTGATAAGGCTTCATCACTTCTCAAAAACAGCCCCACCCTGGCCATATGGGGTGTGCCTGTGTAAAAGGGTCAAACCAATCCCTCCAGCTGATTTACACCTGGTATCTCGCAGATAGCTTACTGTCACAGCCATGTCTGCTGCTCCTACCAGCATCTGTGCTCCCCACTGCACGCCTGCGTTTGTCCAAATGCTCCAGCAGCTTCCAGTGAGCAAATCCAAATGCCACCACCGTGCAAGGTACTGCATTTTAAAATCAACTGTTCGAGGGCAAGACAAGTGCAGCACTTGGAGCCCAGGCACAAGTGCACCATGGCACGTGTCCTGGGGACACTGGTCCTCTAGTGCACGCTGCTAGGTTGGTCCAGAGGCAGAGCACACCGACGTGCCGTAATACGGCTCACAGGAAAAATGCTTTGGGCATGGAAACAACCACATCTGGCCAAATCATAGACTGAATAATAAATACACAGATCACATTAAAATGCCACTCTGCCACCAACTCACAGAAATTAATTATGCACTGCAGCTCAGCCTTACTGGTTTGGAGGAAGAACAAATACAAACCACTGGGAAAACCCCTCCATTTCTCTCCCAGCTAAAAATCAAGCCATTGGGAAGCTAAGACTCTCCCATCAGGCAGTACCACGTGAACATGTGCATCAAGGCATTGGTAGGTAACAGACCTAAAGACAAGGCCCCTGCTTTTGCACTATCAGTCTCTGTTAGTTGCTGCTGAGCTGGCCCCAGGCACAGTTTACTGTACTGAAGAGATGTGGCAAATGTCATACACTACTGTCCACAGCAGAACCAGGCTGTGATTGGCAGGAGATGTTGGACTTGGGAATTCTCTTCAGGCTGGAACTACAGCACTGTATTGGGAAACTGTTTTCCAACGAAGGAATAAATGCTGTAGTTAATGGCTCTGACAGTGGTTTTTCTGTGAGAAGGCTGAGAGCCACAATGTTGAAGGCAATACAAAAAATAATGTAGGTAATTTAGGAGTGTCTTCATGCCAAATCATGATAAGGATGCATACAAAGCAAGCGGTGCATTTGTGTCAAATTGTTTACTGCATTATTGTACCCTTTTAATTAGCAGTTTAGTTTATTCAATCAAATGCACGAGGCCAGAAATGTTGCTAATTAAAACAAAACAGAACTCTGACTATATGCTGGCTAGGTAGAGGTATTTGCAGCTTCTGTTGCTAAGTGATACATTTGATGCACAAACATACAGCACATGAACTAACATTTGCCCAAGACTTTTTTTTCTGGATCAGATTATATTGCAACCACCACAGCAAACAGGAAAGAGAAAGTATAGCAAGAGGAAACCATCAGAGATAAGGAAACTTGACCTATCGTGTTCTCTCATTTTTAAAGCAAGTGAAACTAAAAGGCCAATACAGGCCAGCAGGGACATGTGGAATAAAGGACATTACAATATTTAGGCTTTTTTCACAGTAAGCTTACACAGAAACTGCCTACAACAAACTGATCAGATCCCCAGGATGTGTTTCCTTAGGGGGGGGGAAAAAAAAGGTGGGGGTGGCAGGGAGGAAGAAAAAGGGATACATGCTGTTGAGCATCCTGCTCATGGCTAGATGCAACATACATAACTCAGAACTAAAAATAATAATAAATAAAAAAGGGCTCACAAGAACACCATGCAGTGAAGTCAGGCAATACTGATGGGGCTTTGTTTTGAAGGAAGGAGTGAGAGGGGAAGACAGAAGGCAAGAATGTGTAAAAGACGGTAACAAATGAATGATCAGTGCAAACCATAGTGATGGACCATTCTCACTACATGTGGGAACCCAGGTCAGGGCATGTTCAAACTGCAAGGAGAGAAAGGAAATCAGCAGCGAGCCCTGAAAACTATTGATGATCTAAAAATAGTGATGATTTGTAAGAATCATTCCATAAAACAAAATGCATCTGCTGTTGCAGATATCAGGCGTTTCCTTCAATGGGAAATACTGCTAAAAATGTCAGCAGGTAAACAGGACTAGTCCTCCATGGAAGCTGGACAGAAATTACTGAAGAACAGTAGAAATACTGAGCCACTACAATACTGTCAGTAGACAGTCCTTACAGAAACAATTTTGAGCTGGTAATCATTCTGGTCTGTTTCACTGAGAACACAAATGAAATACATCTTGTACTTCTCTCCCCTAAAAGGCAAAGTTTTCAGGAAAACAAAAAAGAAAAAAGAGAGATAACTCAACTATCTCTGACAGAAAGAGGATTTTTGTTTGCTGTTTGATAAGAAATCAGAACTCACTAAGAAATCATTACAGATATCAACTTCTATTTAAATTTAAATCAACCTCAAATTTACTTCTATGTCCGAATCCTTCAGTCTCTTCCATGTGTATGATCCCCATGAGCCTAAAATGTCCAGAGGGCTGCAGGTAAAAGTGTGAGCCCACAGCAAGTTGCAGCACCAGTGCCACAGACCCCATTCACAGCTCTAAGGGGCCTGATTATCTGGGAAAGCAGACATGAACATGTGCCAGCTCTGGTTTTTAGCTACACATGCTAAAGACAACTGCATTTCTAATGTCTTCCTTACCATAATGTTTTACACGGAGAAATCATTCGTACAGAAAATAACTGAGACCAGATTTAGGTAACAGTATTAGTGTTACAGTAACAGGAATGGTTTAGTTATTCCTCATCTGAAACTTTACTGCTGTTAGACATCATTATGCAGTACACACACATGCGAGCCCAGAGGATTTCAGCCTGTCTCCCTGCTCAGGCACCTGCAATGCTGCAGACTCCAAGCCTGCAGCAGTGCCATGCCTCCCAGGGAGGTGGGATGGGGGCTCACTCTCCTCTCAGAACAAAACACAGTAGATACAGAGACCTCCTACAGCTGGAGAGGGCTGCTGTTCCCCAAGACCCCTAACACCTCCGTATTTCTGATTCTGCTTTCAAAAATGTGCTCCTGAACTGTAACTTAGGCATGGGAATGATGACACTCCAAAATTTTAGAAAAAGAGTACATGCACTGGCCTGTCTATGCCCAATGGAAGCTTACAGTACAACTTTAAAAGGAAGTATTAGGCCAAGGCTGAATTAATTTAAAAATCTTTCCCATAAAGTCTTGGCTTTGGCATTGCATTGAGTGGGATTTCAGCCTGCGCTTAAGAGCTTTCTTGAGCCAAGGATTTTAAGCACATGGTTTGTTGCTACTGTATTTAACTTGACACAGTTTTTACTCATCGTATGCCTCCATACAATTTCACACGCTACTTTAATTACACAGTAGTGACTTATTTAAATTTCATGAGAAAAAAAAATGGGCACAATATTCAAACAGGTGTTTTCTTCTCTTCACTGATTACTGGTTTCAATAATTCAGTCTTTGTCCCAAGTCCTGCAAGATAATTGTTCATGTCCACATTCTGTGGCCGATGCAGAACAGGGAATTCCATCTGTTTTTTCAGAATAAAATCAAAGCACTATCATCCATACCATTGTCCTCCATCACAAAGGAAACATTTTGCAAAACCTGTGATCTAGCTTCCTTTCCAAAGATTAAAAATAAATACTTTGAAGGAGAAGCTTAATTATTAATTACAACTTCATTAAATATTTGTCTTACTTGAAAGTTCTACCTTCTCCTTGTTCATTCATTCTGCCTAAAAACATCTTGAGAATATTCAATAGTACTAGATTTTTCCAGGTTCTTCTTTTTTAAACTGTTTTTTAGTATTTCTGTTCTTTTCATAGATTATTTTTATTAAATAGATTATCTATTATTACTTTTCATATTTTTTTTAAACACGGAAAGCATTCAGAGTAAGAATGTCAGAAATGCACGGGATTTTTTTCAGCTTTTCTCAGTTGAGAAGGGACATTTTAGAGAGCTGCTATTTATTCTCGCACAGCTATCAGAAAATTATACCTAATAAAATGACTTCTAGAATCTACAAGTTGTAAGATACAAAGTATCAGTTACAGTCAAACCAACAGGTACAAGGCAACTAATCATCATATAAACTTCAACCCAAAGGATAACAGAACCGACCATTTCTCTCTTGGCAGAAATGTCAGGTTAAAACATTTTCTATCTGTGTTTATATGGTTATTTTTAATGATTCTATTGCTTTTAAAAGCCTTTTAGACACTGAAGAGCACCAAGAGAGGTGACTAAAGAGATACCTCAAGTACAAGGCTTCCAAAGTTGCAGTACCAACGTTTTGGGAAGGAGCTCTGCAGGAAGCTTTCTTCACTGTAGGAAGAATATTTCACTGACATAATTAAACTTGCTATGAGAATACCTGTGATCTTCCGCATGAAATCATCTGACCCCTTCATGATAACACAACCCAGATTTCGTGGAGGGAAATACAGGCTTTTTAACCAGAAGACAGATGAAGAAAAGGGTTAGAACAGGGCAGATCCATTAATTCTTTCTGAAGCACATGGGAAGCAAATCCATTGGAGTCTAGCACAACACAGCAGCATAGAAGTCAACTGGGACTCAGAAAATTATTTCATGGTTAGTAAATAAACTTTTCAAGTAATTTCAAGGCAAACAATCTCAACCAAGGGTAGTGGCTCTTACCATCAAATCCATCTTCCTCTGTTCCCAGTTCATCATCTGAGCAGATGTTCAGCACGTTTACCAGCATCTCTGTCACTAAAATGGAAAACAAGTACAAAGTGTTGATATTAAGCTTCCTTGGTCTGTCAGAGAGCCAACTCTAGCTGTAGTAGTGTGAATGAAAATTCAGTGCAATAACAGCACCCACTTTTTAAGCAATAGCACCTGTAGTAATAGAAGCTGAAAGTGTCTTGTGTAGCTAACAGAAAGTACAAGTTTCCATATATATTTTTCCAAATACACTGAACACGAAAATATACTTAAAAAACCAATCTGCTAATGATCTCTCTTTTTGCAGCTGTCAGTGAAGGAGGTAACATGTGTTTTCTCCCCCTGAACATATTTTTTGCCTTTCACTCAACTTGGATAACAGAACTGACCCCTCTCCTCTTGCTCCTAAATTTCAATAGGATTTGATTTCCCTGCCCAGCAAATGGGAACAACATTCCAGTGGAAAAAGGTACAAGAAGAGGCATCATAGAGTATTTCTTTATTTATCCAGGTTTTGGAAACTACTTCCAGTTTAACAAAACATTAACCTTTGTAAGATGTCCTCAGTGTCCCTTGAATTCCAGGACAAATTGACCAGACAGTGTACATTCCTTAGAGGTGGAACTATTCTATACTCAATAGATACATCATTATTGGAGAATTTAGACTATATTCAGCTTGCTTACTTTGCAACTTGGGCATGAAATGGTCAGCCACAGGCTGTACCTGTACCTACCCCGGTCTCATTTCTTTCTAGAAAGACAACTGAGAGACACTAACCAGAGAGCACAGAGAGTATGAACAGAGAAAGTGAAAAAACCAACCCCAGCTAAAATCAAAACCAAGGAAATGCAATTTAGAGAACAAAAAAGCCAAAGTTATGAGGTAAAATGTGAAGCCATTAGCAGATTTAGAAAAACTTCACTACACCTACATGTAGTAAGCAGCATTAAAAGTGTTACCAGGCTTGTCTAGCCTTGTACTAGCTACACAGGTTGAAACTTTAAATTTTTCAGTCAAGTAGTTATTAAAATACTCTTCCGTGACTACTATGAAGGCTTGGAACATTAGAAGGGTGGGACAAAGCTAGATTTTTTCCTACTTTAGTGAAGGATTTAATATTTTCCTTTGACAGTATTAGTGGAAGGACTTTCCACATTAACAACAACCAGTGAAACTAACAGCTTCCTACCTTGGTTGGCCTTTGAGGGAAAAAATCTCTATTAAAAAAAAAAAGGAAATAAATAACAAGCTGTGTAGAACACCAACTCTTACATCCTTGAATACTGTTTTGCAGAGAAAGGAAAATACTGATTTCACTTCTTTGGGCTCTAAAATTCCCAAGAAATTGGTAAGTGTGACCACTGGAAGATATGAAGGAGAAAAAAACACCCCCAAGATGGAAGAAGAATGAGGAACACCATGGTCTCAGAACCTCAACAATTCTGACCATGCTTCCTGCAGCCCCACCTGAGCAGGCTACTGCTGGGAAGCCACTGAAAAAGTGACCTTACAGAACATCTTACAGGACTGCAGTGTGTGAGGAGAACGTGCCCAACCTAAAAACAGCCTGGCTGAGTTTACGGCCAAAGAAAATGAAAGCGTTTTATCTGCTTCACAAGAGTCTGCAACACACGTCAGTGAGGATTATGTAATGTCTCCATTAGTGCAAACAGCTGCCTATTCTTTGTTAATCCCAGTTTCATTGTCTATCTGCTTTGTTCACAGAGACCTCAGGCGTCTCACCAGCAGCTTTCCTCAAACAAAAGAGTAGCTCAAAACAAAGCTGGTCATGACTGCAGGTACGAGACACAGCTGGCTGTATTTCCAGTTGCCTATTAAGAGAGAACAGTTATTCCAAGCAGCTTTTAAAGGTTTATTATAGTTTTCTGGCAGTAATTGCTGTTGCAGCAATACTCTATAATGGATGGATCAAAGCAAGCTTCATCTCGGGCACTGAATAAAATGACTTGGGGTTTAGGCAGTTTGCATTCTGTATTCATTTAATATGCCAGACCAAAGTGTTTTCATGCCTTTTGTGTGCTTGCCATTCATAGCATGAAGCTGCATTCAGGCAACATCAAGAGCATCATGTTTCAATAAATCATCATTTGTATTCTTTAGACTCTTCTTGCCAGCAATGAGGCACCACATGTCCATGCACAGAAGGGGCTGAGGAGCAGGTTTTCCTTCCTACTGGCATCCCTCTACTCTCTCCAGGAACAGTTAGCCAGACTGGGTCTTAATATCACCAGCTCTGTGTTTGCTGATGAAAAAGCAACCCACCCATAAAGGTAATGTGAGTAAAGATGTAACCACGTGTAGTGAAGTCTGTTGAGATGTCCCTTCAGTAGTAAGCAATATCCAAGGGAATGTTCAAGAGCTTGTAACGGAAAAACAAATCCGAATTTTGTTTAGTGAATGCACCTCTGGCCTGTGATGCCATAAAATCTATTTCTGCAGCAGAAACATAATGGCATCATTGCCTGCAAAGAGTGAAAATTATAAAAATACGTAAGTGTGATTAACCACTGGTAATTGCATGCCCCTCTCAGGCCTGTTCCTACAAATTTGTCCTCAAAAGCAAGACACCTGTCTTCAAATTATTCTCGCCCTTAAAAATAAATGAGGCCACGTGCACAGTGACTAAGAAACAATTTTGCAGTTTTTATGAACAGAACCAATCTACATACCCTTCTCACCAACAAATGGCAAGGACCAGGTAAACACATCCATGAAGTTTGGAAGCCAGTACGGATGAGGGGAGCAGTTGAACTGCCTGATATTCATAACATTGTTCTCGTATTTCAATACTGCAGCTAGAAGGGAGAAAGAAAAGAAATAAAAGAGACATCAGCCATGTGTATAACTGGCTACCAGACCAGGAATGCTGACAGCACGCACAGCCCACAGAGCTGCTCAACAGCTTCCACCCACTTGATCCAGTGGCACCACCTGAATGCTAGTTACAGGAGGATAAAGCCTCACTGAAGTGGAAAGCCATTTTCAGTCTGAAAGCAGTCTCATCAGCTTTCCCTGGCACTAAGATGGGCTGGTAAGTGAATTAACATCTCTGAGCAGTCAAGAACGTAAGCTCTGGGATCTGCCACCAGTGAGGAATGAAGCAGAGTATTCAGAGCCCATTTCACACAGTTATCTGAGCTGCTCACAACCATGCTTTGGAGATAACAGAAAAAAGCATTTATGACTCAGAGTTTGAATGCTGCTCTTCTGATGGACATTTTCAACATATTTCATTCACAGTATTGTACAAGAGATGACACTTGCTTCTCACATTATTCAAACTCTAGGCACACAAGACTGTGCTCCCTATAATATGAATCAATACTAATACAATTTGTCTTGCACCATTTAACATTCTCATCATTCTTGTCAACACACAAACACACAGACTATGTCTGCTCACATGCAGAAACATAGATATTTGTGCCACAGCCACCTTTTAAAGCACTGCACCAAGTTCAGTGTTAACTTTTGTTAATGGACTTTAAGCTCATATCTGAAATGGTAATCTGAAAAGGTAATTTTGAGATTACCACCAAAATGACTTAAAGACATGAAAGTCTTTAAACAATGCAGTTACAGGAGACTGCATGCAGGGTATTTAATCAACACAAGTGACAAAAACAGTCAACACAAGAAGGTGTATCACTCTGTGCTTTCCCCTTTCCTCCAGCCTTCCCACTCTGGCTCCCCAGGGAGGAGTATAGTTCCAGGGACTGGTTATCACTTAACAGCCAGCAATAAAGTTGCACAACTGCAATATGAGACAGCACTGTAGGAAATGCAGTGTTGGCTGAAGGGGCTGAACAATTTCTTCTGATTATTTATCTCTTTTCACTGACTGTGTGTCAATCAGAGAAGCAACTTTTTTTATGCATTAGCCTGTTGCTTCAAAAATATTTAATAAGACGTTAGATGTCTTCCATTTTGTGGTCAATGACAGAGTCCAGAGTGACCTGGGAGTTTCTGAAACCTACTCACTGACAGACACAGAAAACAGCTTGCTAGCAATAATGTGAACTTTTGCCAGACAGACACCCTCCATTAAAATAAACCACATTTGACTCTTGCCCATCCCAGTCTGACAACTAGCAGCCATTCTGCTGCTCAGTGGAAGAAAAAATGGCTTAATACTGCTATTAGCAAAAATGAAAAAAACTAGTGTCAATGCTCCGAGTATTTCCAACAGTTTTTGGCTGAAATCACAAGCAGCAGATCAAAATTCATTCTTCTTCTATTAAAGTGACACAATTGCATAATAAAAATAAATAGTTTGCGGCTTTACAGAAAAAATGAGTCAAAACCACACAAAAAGGACCACTTAATGGTTGTAAAGATTAATTTAGAAGCACTTAAAAACTTCAAATTCATCATCTTAGGGAGCTGAGGTAGTTCCCCTTTCCACTACTTCTTCAATTTATCTCTTAAGTCTATTTCTAAATTCTGTGAAATTTGAATAAATCATTTCTACAGGAAACTTTTAAAACTGGCCTCTGAAAAAGCCTGAACCCTATGCAGAACAGTTGCAAAACATAAAATTAAATAAAAATGGCTTTAGTTGGGTTTTTTCTTTGAAAGGAAGATAATTTAAGATTACTATAATAAAAAAATCCTCACAACACCTTATTAATTTATATACCTGAATACCTTACAAAAGAAAGTTCTGATAATAGTATTTTAAAAAATTCTACCCCATAAATGACCTGTACCTCTCCTCGACAAATTACTTCAAAATAACATTATACAATAAAGCAGGGTAATAACAGAGAAGCCTTCTAAAATAACTCTCCTCTTAAAAGAGCAAAATAAAGTAGGGTAGTTACCAGTATCACAAATACTTTTTGGCATTTTTAATTAAAAATCTGTAATTTATAAGCACAATGCACACAAAATATTTTTATTAGGTAACTAATGAAGATGATATTTAACATGAAGCAAACCAGCTCTTGTTATGATTGTGCAATTCTGACAACTACTTAGTAGTCAGAAGAGGAAAACTTCCTCTGGATCAAGTAGAAAATGCTTCTCAGATAACAGCAGGAGTTTCCCTGAGCTTATCTGCTCCTGTGCTTTCTTTTGGTCATGGCTCTCTTTTTCCTCTCTGTTGGCTCAGATAAGGTTGGGGGCTTCACCTCTGCTTCATTCCTTAGTCCACGTTAGCTTGATGCCTAAGAAGCTACGGGAGAACCAGCAGCCCTGAAAGAGTACACAGCTTTTGAAGGTTGTAAGGGTGGAGGTCACGCAGCCGCTCATGGAGGAGACAAGTGGGATGGGTTCCTTTAGTTATGAAACCTGTAGGAGAGGAAAACCTGACTCTCTCCAATATTTGCTTATTATTCCAGGCTGCAACCTCAATACTTTTTCTTTCCAAACACATACTCAGACAGATGCTGGCAGACCAGGGCACCAGCCATTATCGTGTATAATCACTAACCAGAGCAAGAATCTTATTTTATTATTCTTAACAGACACACACATTTTAACCTAATTTTGATACTTGCTGTTGTAAATAAGTCTTAAAAGCTAATGTTTTGTAAAGTGAAGATGTGCAGATAGCCCAAATGACATTACATTTCTTTCCAACGCCAGTAAACTGAGATACTGGATGCTGAAATCACATCAGAGTGAAATGAAACACTAATGCAGCAGGCAAAAGGCATTTGTACTGTTTAGCTTTAAGCATTTAACATAGCTTCCCTAAGGCTGGAAATACGTGTGTTGAAAACTGTGCAGGTAAGAAACTTCCTCCCTTTGGCTAGAAATGGAGACAGCTCTTCTCATCTTTTCAGGGTTAGATACAACCTAGTGCTGTACCTCCTTAGTCTCCCTCAGTTAAGGATGAGTCTGGAACAACTGTGTCACACCTGTCAGATCTGAGTGGATGTCTCAGGCCTTCTGGCATCTCAAATGGTGCTTTAAAAGATTATATATTTGGAGGTAGATTAAGGCCTGAAGCAATGTGAACAACATTAAACTGTGTGACAGTTCAGAATTTCTCTAAGACATTACATATCCTACGTCACGATCTGCTGAATCATTTTTCAGTGTAAATTAATTGATAACATTTCCATCAGAGGAAAAAAATAATGAGCTTGGTAGAAATACTAGCCCAGAATATTTTTAGATGAACAACCTAAAAATATTTTTAGTGAACAATTTAACTAATTTTCTTGTAATTTTCTTTCAGAAAACTCATCTGGCATTTAGAAAATTAATCAGTGAAAAGTCCCTCAAATTCTTCACATCTAAGAAAGAATTTAAATTTCTGATTTAATGCCAAATTAACTTCAGCATTAACTGTGCAACTGGGAACAGTGCCTTCTCAAGAAGAGTTGCTAAGTAACCACAGCATTTTCTGCCCAAGTCAGGACAGGGATAAGGGTTAGTAAAATGCTGAAGGAGTTTAAACATTATCAAAGGACAAAAATTATTTACTACACAAGGTAATGGTCTAAATAATCGAGTACAGAAGTGAAGATAATTGCAGGTAGAAAAATCTTTCCTTATCCCAAATCTTGAAGATTTTTATTTTACATGTGCAACTGCATCTTGCGAAGAAACAACAGAAAGTAACATTCAAGATTTTATCAACAGACTGCAAAAATCACTTTTGGCAAACTTCTCTGCATCAGCAGTGAGATGGCCTAGATACCCTGACAACTCCTCTTCAAAAGCTTTTGTTTCCGTGACAAGAACTCATCACAGCAGCAGAGATAAGGCATTAAAGAAAACTGATAGGGCAAACAGAGGTTACATCTCTTTTCTTCCCCTCAGAGTGCTAATATTTCTCAAAGATCATCCTTGTCTTCCAGGTAAATTACTCTGTCTTTTTCCAGATGAAAATAATTTTTCCGTTAGATCCATCTGAATCAGGTACACTTTTTCACGTGTATCCGTGGTATACTCCATGCTGATACTTTAAACACACTTCATTGACATATTACTTAGGATACATGAACAGGCATACAGATCTTCAGATAGTTTTTATTTTTCTACTACCCCAAACTCTCCTGCATACTTTCTTTTCCTGCTTTTCCTTTCAGAAACAACACACGTATGTTGCAGCACTTTGGAAGAAACTTCACATTGGGGTTTTTTTGATAACTCTGGATTCTCTGGTGGTTCTCTCTCCGCTACGAAACCTAATCTTTTAAAAAAGGGTTCAAAAGATAAGAGTCTGTCTTTAAACAGCAAGTTAAAATTGCTCACTCTGCTAAAAAGCACGCACTTACTGAAGTGACAGCCAGACACAAAAATACCAGTATTACCAGTGTTTTACAACTAACTTTTCTGCCTCCATAGAACTTCTGTAGAATCTTTCATTTGATTTTTTTATTTTTATTTTTTTGGCAGGTGTGCATAAACAGCATTACAGCAAGCCCTAATTAAGGCATTAAGAAATAGAGAATGCAGGAATGAAAGTTTAGACACGACAGAAAGCCAGATCATACCATACGGTAATTTTTGGCACCCTCTTATTCTGTTGCTACTGAGAATTTCTCCTAGTTATGGGCACCCTGGAACCCAGGGGTAAATCTCTACTTACACAACTTTCTCAGAGTTTCTTGATCAGCACGGATGATCTCTGAGGCCCTGAAGTCACTGGTAACTACCACAATCCAATTAACATTTATCTTCTTTCTTGCATAAGCTTTCTCTCCAGAAGCAGTAGTCTTAGAAGAGTCACCAATGCACTGGTAATTCCTCGCAACAAGTATTTATAATAATCTTACAGTAACTTTATCTTTATGCCTTTTAATAAAATAAATGAAAGCAGAAATGTTTGAGAAGGCTATGAAGACACTGAACAGTGGCTCAGAAGTTGCCAAAAACCATATAAAAATTCCTTCCTTTTGCCAATGCTCTCCATTATAATGAATACGGAAGGAATTAATAACAGTAATGGAGAAGGATAATAATGGAAAAAGGAGGACACAAGGCTCCCAATATCAAGGCAGTTTCTGAGTCTCTGAATCACCCACTGAAAGCTTCTCTCTCTGCCTCCATTAACCACAGAGGGAAGCCCTGACAGGAGCCTCCCAATGGAAAACCCTCACTTTGGCTGTGAGCTGTGTGTGTGTGGCCCGGGGCTGCCAGGGACCCGCAGCCACGCGGTGCACAGGTAGCACACGCAGCCTGCACGAGGCAACAGCCAGGAGCCAAAGGGATACAGCAAACTGCCTTCGGTGCCAGAATCCAGCGCAGCACAGCCAGGAGAGGTTCCCATGGCGGGTCAGCACTGGGAGCCAGCCCCTGCAGAGGCTCCATGGCAGCATTATTAGCAGCAGATATGCTGAACACGGGCTTGTTTGGGTAGCTTCAGCTACTCCTGTCAAACCTTCTTTCACACTGAGATCGTTGCCTCCCTACTGCTCTTTGAGGACTCATTTGATCCCAGTGGCTGCTCTCCAGCAGGGACCGAAGGAGCCCGTGGATAAAGCTGGCAAACAGGTCTACTCCTGAAGTGCTTTGAAGAGGCTCAAGAAACTACATCTGCTTTAATGGGTGTGAGAGCTATCAACCTGATAGCAGCAAATGAGCATTCTTAGCCTCTTGCAGCTTTTCAAAAAATGTATTTATCTTAAACAATACTGCATTTAAAAATTACTCCTTTCATGTCAGTGGGAGCTGGAGCCTCCTAGGAATTTATTCGGGGTGACTTTGCTGGCTGACAACCAGAGGAACACTGAGAATGCATACTAGACAGGAAGGCACTAGTAGGAGAGTAACTCCTTTTCCAAGGACTGACAGTAACCAAACCTCCAGACGACCTGTAAAAGTCAATCAGGTTCTGCACCAGTACATGATGAGTCAGCTAGAGCAACTGTCCTGACAACACCTCGGGATGGAAATACCTTCCTTTGTCTCCTGAAATCAGTCAGAAACTGTGCTCTCAGTTAATTCATCTGCTGCAAACCAAGGAAGCCAACAAGCAGCCGTGTTTTGGACTCATTCTATATGATAGTGGGCTTTTTCTTTGAAGAGAGAAGCAAGCACCCAGAGACTATCCAGATAAAGATGTATGAGCAATGCAGCATGAAAAACTATGCATGATGTACTTTAAATGCCAAGAGCCAGTGCAATCAGTCACTTGAAATAATGCGTCAAAACTTCTAATGAGAGAAAAGGAAGCAGATAAACTCAATGGAGATTCATTACAAAGCTGCTAAAGGTCAGCCTCTGAATTTATAAGAAGTCATAAATTAAGGAGTGGCACACGAGTGCTGATGTCGCATCAGAGCTGATTTGCCTGAGCTCACTCTGAGCAGGTATCGCTGGCAGTGCACACCAACGCCAGCTGTGGCCACAGATAACCAGCACCTCTCAGCAAACGGTGTACAGCTTTCCATCCAAATAGGCTTTCCACCAGATATAAGACCTGCCTGTCACAGTGGAGCATCCTGGAACAAGGGAAATGACCCTCTCTTCAGAAATGGAGGTAATGGAGATGCACTTCTCTTTACCACCCAAACTCCGCGGTCTCAAATTCAAGGTTTTGAACATTGTAAATCATTGCTTTCCATTTAACATTTGCCTTCAAGACAAAGTTTCACATAATTCACCCATTGCCTTCATTGCACAGAACTGCTTCCATGCCTAAGAAACAAAAGCTGAACGTTTCTATAACCCTCCTTGTACAGACTTGTGATCGCTCAGCCTTCGACCCAAAGCAGCCAACCAGGAGAGTAAACACACTTCTCCACCAATAGCAATAATCCTGCCAAGAAAATGAACACATTCCTTACTTCATCCTGCACTTTTTAGGTTGCTAGCAGAGCCCCTACATGATTAACTTTTACAAAAGTAGCTATTGACAGTTCTGCTTGCATGGTTTCTGCAGAAGATCATATTAATTTTTCCACAGGTGAACAGGCATATTGAGAAATCTGAGGTGTACAAACCTCATTATCTACCAGTGAAGTGTTTCCTTTCCTTGCATACAGTTCATGGCATAAAAGCTTTTAGATTATAAATTTTCTAATGCAAATTGATGCCTGAAGAAGCTTTCTTTTGCAAGTTTAAAAAGGAGTATTGCTTGCTTCCTCTGCAAACAAGCATCCAGATTAGAAATATCCCTTTGCAAGAGAAACTGATCGCTTTGCAAGGGAGCAACTTCCAAGAATATAACTGAGAAAGAAGTATTTTACTTTGTTCACAGAGGAACACAAATGATTTTATCATTATGGGGTCTACGAAAAAGTAAACAGTAATGCTTATTTCAAGATATAGGAGGACAGGTTTATTAGAATACTTTATTTTTAAAAACATGATTCTTTTTTCCAGCTCATTAGATATTTCCGGGAATGCAATAAATGAATAAATTCAGAGAAGCTGCGAAGACGTGTATTCAGGGGAGCCTTTTTAAAGTGACCAGTGACTCTTATTTCTGCAGTAACCCTTTTTATTTTTGGCTATTTATATTTAATTTTCTACATTTCAGTGGTCAAGGATTAAGAAACCCAAAATGTAAAGGGACTCGGACATCCATCCCATGCTTTATGCACTGATGATCTGTCAAAGTTTAAGTGGCTAGACAGTTTGCATATACAAACTCCAATAATTTTACTGGAAAGAAGCAAGGAACGGATAATTAATTATAAGGAACACTGGGCTCTAAACATCTCACCCAAAGCATTTCTTAATATACTTCTCTTAGTTAATAGAGCTGTTTTAAGTTTTGCTTCCCATGTAACATTAACTTAATAACTTGCAGTCAAAATACAGAAATATCCTAAGGCATATTAAAATACACAGTTATGTTCAGAGGCATACGTCTGCCTGTAACGAATTTAATTAGGTTTGCATTATATAATGAGCGGAATGCGCATGAACTAATAAAACAGAGGGAGAAAATGGGCATGAACTGATAAATAAAGGAGTGAAAAAACACCAACATATTAGAGTAAACAGGAGTACAGTCTACTGTACCTGACCAGGAATTAAATTCTTACCTTTGTTATTGTATACATCTAGATAGTTTGGTGCTGAAAAAATTGTGATTAGCGAAGGGAAGCCTGTTGTTTGGCTTTTCCTGTACATACGATACCTAAGAGGAAAGAGAAGATACTAATTACTACCCAGTGCTGAACATATATTTGTCACTGACCACACACAGTACAAAAAAAGCCCAGTACATTAGTGCTCTGGCTGTTAACAAATGCCAAGACTGAAAAACATGCACGTGAGCTATTGAAAAGCCACAGGGAAGAAGTATTTCCTGCAGACTTTCTCATTATAACCACTTGACATGACCAGGGATCCACGCTCGAAAGTTGTGTCTCTGTCTGAAATTCAGCGAGCCAGAGGTGGGTTTTGTCGTGAATTTGCTCAGTGCCCAATCCTGGAGCCAGAGGGTCTCTACAGACACGCAGCCCAGGACACTCCCAGACTTTCCCTCGGTGGGTGGGACCGCGGGTGAAGCAAGCACCAGCAGGTGCCTTGGAAGGGTCCTGCCTTCAGCAGGGAAGCGCGTGTTCTCCATGACCCTCCCGCTGCCTGCCCTCTCTAGGCATGGAAGCGAGGGCAAGGCCGGGGGAGATGGAAGGTATGACAAGGGGAGGGGAAACAGGGCATCTGATACTTGCAGTGCTGTGTCTAATCTTACCCACTTTATTAGACTGTTTATTGATGTCTGCATGTTTTCATTACTCAACCTTACTGCCTCATGAAAAATAAAAGGCTTATTGGGCCAATAAATAATCAATCAAGTATTAAACCTGCAAGTAATCGGAAAGAAACCAACCAAGCAGTACTTAGACACAAGTACACCAAACATTGCTCTAAAGTCCTCAGCTACAAAAAACGTATGAATTTAGCAAATATTCACAAAAGTTGCACTGAAACTGTTGTAGAGTTTCAATGCAATCTCTTCTACATAATTTCGTTTTTCACCCTTTATTGGAAAGCAATACAACTAAAATGAAATTTCATTACCCTTGTGTATTTCATGCTAGGTATTTCTAGCATAGTAATAGCTTGCTTTTAATTGCATTACCATTTTGAAGTCGTGACAATTCAAACATTCAGAATAGCTTTTTATATGCATAGTGAATATTGACCTTATTCCTACAATGCTGCTAATTTATCTTTTATTGCCATTCAAGTTGGGTAAAGTTTCTAGCTCCAAACAAACACAATAATAATAATTTATGCATGATATGCAAAGCTATTTATTCAGATTCCAATCCATCATTAATATCTCACAATATGGTACATTTCAAATAAGAGGAATTTTTAAAGGATTTTTTAAAACAGCACAAAAAATTCTACGTTTATAATGACAATAGTTTCATGGGGAACCATCAACACCACCTGATGCTTGACCTGGACTGTTTTTGCATACAGTGGCTTAGACTCCTTGAATTCATTAATGATACTCTTGCAGAAAAATTTGTGTGCCTATTGAGTTCCACGATTTTTATTTTTTTTTATGGAGTACAAAACCAGCAGGCCCAGAAGTTTAAGGTAGCTGTTAAAGATCTGAAAGATGGCAGTTCTGGCCTCTGTGAGCCAAATCACTTCCCTGGCATCATGACAATGAGTGTGTCAAAGACTCTGGCACATTTGCAAATCTTTTTCTGAAATGAATTTGTTTTTCTTTCCAAGTCCAGCATAAAAAAAAAATTTTGGTCATTTTCTATCACTTAAAATCACTAAGGCTGAGTAAGTGGCATATATAAGGATTCATTAAGTCTTATAACTCACCAATAATAATGTAAAAGACACTGTAACGCCAGTGTGTGTTTTTGTAGCATTAGTAAAAAATGAGAGCTGTTGCAACTTATATTTTCCAGTTCATTCTCTCTCATCTGTTCTTCCTTTCTGTGCTCTATTTGAGAATAGCAGGCCATTCTACATTATTATTATTATTACTGCCCCCTCTCCACACATACTTACCCAGCATCCTGGGCTTCATGAGCTCGGAGTATGGATAACAAGTTATTGTGCTGTAGGAATTCACATACAGCAGGGTAACTGTTAGAAAAAAACATAATAGCACCTGTTATGGCATTACCAGAAGCAGCACACAGAGCTCTAGCTTTCAAAAAATGTATCATAAAACATGCATCATTCATGAAATTAGTGCCTGCTCTGCAGGCAGATTTCAGTAGAGACAACGCTACCAGCAGTGTCTTTTTTAATCCCACCCCCTAACTGCTTGGAGAGGAATGCTAGAAACTGCAATTCATTACATAACAACAATCAGCCTATGGCTTGTCAGGAAGAAGCAAAAAGGTACTTTCTTTTATTACTCTAAGATTTAATGTATTCCAAAAAAGCAAAATGTAATACAACAGTTGCTTGCAACAGAAAACCTCACCCACTGACTACTCTATGCACTGGCTGCTTGTGGACACCAGGAAATAAGGTGGTTAAGTGGAAAGAGAGGGAAAGAGAAGGAAAGAGAAGGAAAGAGACAGAAAGAAGAAACGCAAATCAATCTTCAAATTGGGGATGTTTATCTTCCTGAACTTTATCTCCTTGATAAACAAATTATCTTTCCCCTTGGCAACTTAAAATGTAAATCCTGTGACTTCTGAAACCCCAAAAACGTGCGCATTGAACACATCTATGCTAAACACACTGAGATGTTAAGATAAAAAAATAAAAAAAACTCAACTATACATTGTACAAAAAACTGCTGTCGCAGGCATGATTTCATGGACCACTTTGGGAGCAATCAGTTAACAGCCCCATCAGTTTCTAATTTCATGCACGAAAAAGATGAAAACTTACATGTACCCCTTCCCCAATCTAATGCATCACCTTCCTTTATTTTATCCAAGAGAAATGATACTACTTGCTTCCAAACCTCCCTGGGTATTTTGAAGCTGAAATGTCATTTGCAGCTAGAAGCTACAAACCCAGTGGAATGCTATTTTGCTGTTTCTGGACTTGAGCCATCTAGCATATATTCTCAGATGCAGGTCTGGTATTTGGAATTGTCTAAAAAGATTTCCATTATAAAACAATTTCAATTCCCAAATTACGTGGGGTATCGTTTTGGCAACTGCAATGATCTCAAATGCTGACAAGCTGCCATTCAAACCACTGGCAAATGAGAACTGATTTGCATACATTTCTTTTCATAATTAATTGTGACTAAATGGAGATTTATGGTACATTTTGTTTAGAAATTTTTACATTAACTTCTGAAAACTGGGGTCTATCATGAAAATCTGATAGACAGTTGATTATGTTCATTATCAGTGCAGCTGCTCAAAATGTCTAGGCTATTACTTTTTCCTCCATAGTATTCTTTTCATCCAGTGTTAAGTACTGCTTTTAAAGAAGATATAATGAAGTGGTAAAAAATGCTCCTAAATAGATATGATAGGTTCTTCTTTCCATTTCAAGTACAAAAGTGGTGGGTTTTTTTATTGCTTAATTATCTTGTTCTTCATAAATCTGGGGAAAATAAGACTCCTGCTAGCAGAATTTGGCTGATTCTACAGGGCCCACACCTACAAAGGCAGAGATGTCACACAGTGCTCCATGCAAATTTACAAAAAAAGAATCTGCCTGCCTTCTTTTCTTCCAAGTGAATAGCATGGGACCTACAATGTGCCAGCTGCCCTATTACCCAGACCACCACAACCCATGAGCGGTCTATCTGGATATTTTATTTTGAAAAGGACAAAGCAACTTGCAGGCATGTTTCTTGAGCTTCTTGTTGAAGCAGGGGCTGGGGAGAAGCAAAGTTTCCATCATTTGCAGCTATTACATATGCTATCCAGCATTTCCTTAGTATCTGTTTGCTTTATATTAAACAATATTCCTTAACACAAAAATACATGTCCTAAAAAGCAGGTTAAAACAAGAAGTCCTACAAAAAGTCAGCAAAACAGAGATTATGGCAAAAGTTATCAGAAATAAACCCTTACAGAAATTATTTCTGCTTGGAAATCTTTTTTCTAATCTTTTTTATTGAAATGACTGACTTGCAATCAAATTCCCTACAAGTTTTTCAGAGCACTACCCTTCCAGCAACACTCTTCTCCTTGCCCTGCTTTGCAGAGCCCAGACTGTAATTCAGATGAGCCAGAAATAAAGCAGTTGGCCAAGAGGGAAAACAAACAAACAGAAATCCCCCACGCAACAGGCTTTTCCAGAGCAACCCAGCCTCCTGCCTTCGTGTGTCATGCTGAATCACGGAGGAGCGGTGACTCACAGAGAAAACAAAACACCCCTCTGTGAAGCTAGAGAGATGTTATTCCCCATGGAGTACGTGACTGTGATATTCCCTACTTGGGCACCCTTCTTTCATTAACATGCCTCATGCATAGTTTACTAGTTCTGAGGTCTCTTTTGTGTGATCGCTGATTACTTCTGGGTAGTTTTAAAAGAAAAGCAGTACTTTGCTAACATGAACCAAAATGGCAAATGTTTTCAAATTCTTTTTCCACCAATAACTGGAAAAAATAGATTGAATTAACATGATTTTTTTCATATCCCTCATCATGCCATTAAAAAGAGAGGCATAAGCATCTCTTTCAAAAGAGAACATTCAAATTTAGTCCAAAAGCTTTGGTAACATTACATGCACATATGAAATAGGTTTCCTGCAAAGTCCATTGGCCTCGCACTTGAGTTTCCAAAGGCAAATGCTTTTGCTGCTGTGCTGTCCTAAGCAGCTCTCAGAACATCCCTTTCCACCTGCTTTTTCTTGCTCTTAGCTGTGCTGTCTGCAGAGCTGCACAGGGAAGCAGAACATGGAACTGCATGGGATTAGAACAAATAAACACATCTTTTTTTGCAGAGTCATTCTTTTAAAATTGGATGCGCTCCCAGGCCTGATGGAGCGCACAAGCAATTCTACCAAGAACATCTAGGCAGATAATGTGAGGGCAGCAAAAAGCTTCTGGCCTGGGAGAAGAAAGAGTAGAAAAGTGAGCAAAAGAATCTGTTTTAAATACTGTTACTAAAATAAAATAGAAAAAACTCATACAACTGTGCCTCCCACCCAGAGCTGAAACAAACTACAGTCTTCAAAAGCTTTCAGCAGACATTTCCTTATTGACAAACTTGACTTGCACGCCAAGTACCCCACTGAAATCATGTGCTTGTAGGGCCAAAATTATTACGCTACCCCAGAGTATCTGTAAGGCTGAACCATTTCACTGCTATCCAAAGCTGGCAAATGTTTCTTGAGCACCTCCAGGGAGAGTGACTCCACCACCTCCCTGGGCAGCCATTCCGATGCCTGACCACCCTTTCAGTGAAGAAGTTCTTCCTGGAGTCCAACCTGTTTCTTACAGAAATGCCTGAGAGTTACTGTACCACCAGCTTATGAAAGAAGTGCAAAGGGTCATTGGCAAGATCAGTACAAACTGCTAAGTGAAAATAAATACTTGCTAGAAAAATTCAAGGCAAGAACTAGACAATCTGGTAAACAGGAAAACTTCTTTACTCACTGGATCAGCTGAAAAATGGTGTATCTGTGGGTCTAATATCACTCTGGGACAAATTAATTCCCCCTTGTTTATAACATATTCTGAACACACCATTATTTTGGGTATGGATGAAAGAAAAGCTTGACTCATAATAAAAGAACAATTTAAACAACCAGCACTCCATTAATTATTTCTACTTTTCCCAAAATTGCATCAAACATGACCACGACTACAAAGGACATACAATTTTAAACTTCAGATAGGGAAAATGAAATCCCATCCCTACCACTTTTTGTTCTCTTTAAGGTACAGAAACTTTAATATATTTTCAAGAATTCCTCATATTCCACAGTTAACTTTTCGCTTTGGCATTGTGCTATTTTGACAATCCACAGTGCAAAATGCTGCTAGATGCTAAAGGTGTGCATTAAGTATTGACTCTGAGCACTTCTGAAAATCAGGCTGACTATTCTTTTCATCTCTAAACGACAAGTTACACCTATGGCTTCAAGATCTGACACTTTATAATGCCAGCCATAGCAGTTTCAAGAACTCTTAGATAAAAGGACATTTCTTGAAGAAATACTGGATCAGTTTGAAATTCAATAGGCTGTATGAGAGTGATCATGTAAGAAATGCAGTGAGAAGCTTGTCAGACTACTCTAAGCTACAGTCCTTACACTTTCTTGTACAAATGGCCCAACATTTCACAAATGAGTTTTGGCTGAATGCAGAGGATTTCATGCACTACTGAGATGGAAGGTTCTGCTAACATGTTGCATGCACAGTCAGAAAGCCACATTACTGTTATTTTCCTCATAGCATTTCTGTATTAGGAAATAACTTTATGTCAGAGCAAAGTAACCTGCAACTTGTCATTACAATGAACATCTCTGATAAATAAGAGTTATTTATTACAGATATTTCCTGCAATTGATTAGGAGATCTTAATCATTTAGAAATCCTTTTGCTGATTCGTAGGCATGACTGAAATCTTCCTGACCTTCATTCAAAATCCTCATTGCTATCTTTTAACTTCTCTTTCTGGAAATGACTGAAGAAACTTAAGAAATTTTATTCAGAGAAGAATAAACACAATCATTCTACTAACAGGCATTCTTGAAGGAGGACTGCATAATTCAGTCCTTCCTTTACCAGCTGAGCTACCTGTTTAGGGAAATTTGTTCCTTTACTCAGGAAGTAACTAGAAAAGGCAAGGAAAATTAGACATTCCACACTGATGGATACCTTTTTTGCCAGGTATTACCATTAGGCAAGCAATTAGTCATCTTCCAGGGCAACTGGGTACTTCTTTTAAAAGGAATGCTTGCCTTTATATAATCTCAGATAATGTGACTCCAAGCTAGCCTTCTGACTGAATCATTAAGCAGTTATATGTCCTTCACATATAACCTGGTAATTAGCTGTCTTCTGAATATTTCCTCTTCTCCTGAAACATGCACTTTTCTGAATATGCGTCAGGACACAGACTAGGTCTGATACATTTTCTGGAGGAAGCTGATATATATTTTAAGGAAATTTTATGGCAACTGTATGAAGCAGACCTCTGAAAAAATACCCAACCTAAAATCGACAAGTTTTTCCGGTATATAAGCAGCTCTGTATTTAAGCACAAGCCATGTTTGCCAGGCTGCTCATGAGGGGAAATCACTATTACTCGCCGTGTGTGCAGTGCCTGGGAGTCTCAGGTACACTCCAGCATTTGCTGCTGCTGAGAGGACGAGCAATGATTGTACCCCTCAGTCATAGCCCATTTTTGCACCGATCAATTGCTTGCAGCAGTTTGCCGTCCCTTCCATGATGAGCCCAAACACATTTATTGAGCTTCCTGACGCCACGGACCCGAGCACGGCCGCCGGACTTCCCCACGGGAGGCGGGTGCCAGCAGCCAGGCTGCAGGGCAAACTGCTCTGCTCTCAGCCGGCCCCACGCTGCGGCAACTGTGGCTCCAAGGAAGGAGCAGGAAAACTCCCTTCTCAACATCAAACCGCCTGTTCCCTTCCTGATAACGCTACCAACACGGAGGTTGATTCCAGCAGCTCTGTCACCTGGTTACTGGTGGAAGCCCCTGATTTACTTTTGGTATGTTACTAAACAGCCACAGTCAGTGTTCAAGGTGAGATTTTTCTAAGGCAAGTGAAAGAGCTGGATTCCTCCCTTCTGCTGAGTTTGTTGAGAAAACTTGGACTTGTGTGTAACTAGCATAGGCTGAAGCAGAACTGCTTCACTTCAAAAAGTTCAACAACCTCTTAACATTTCAATAGCATCTTCACATTTCTCCTGAACAAAAATGGGTTTTTAATTAGTATTTCACTGAATACATTGCTCGTTTTGCCATTTAACCTCCTCCCCCTGCTAGTTTTGCCACTCTGATGTCCTTGTATGCTGTTCCTAACTACTGTAATAAAAAAAAAGCCCAAATTTCTTTAAATCCCCACACTGTCAGAGGACGGTACATACATGTTTCTGCAAGAATGTTACAGGCAATTGTCTGCATTTCAGCTCTTACTAAGTCCCATTTAACAAATGCTCTTCTCAACAATTTCTTAAGAAGAATTATTCTCAAACATAAAAAAAAGTTTGATCAAACTGAGAGAAAAGAAAGTACCTCTATGGGAAATCACGGTTTTTATTTACCTTGCAGAACAACAGGTAATCAATTTTCCAATGCTGGCATCTTTCATTGGAAATTAAGTTTTAATTTTCAAATTAGAAATGCAGTTATGTACCCCTTTTTAAAAGTGACACATTCATTGTCTAACTTACAAGAACAGAAATAAACAAAACACACAGGTTTTGGTGAATAAAATAAGGTGATTTAGAGTTTCCTCATTGTGGCTTAACAAAAGAGATTCAAATAAAGCAAGCATGAATTTATCTGAAAACAAGGCTAGCCTGCAGAAAAAAAGCCCTAATTATCTAAGTAGCGCCACAAAGTTCGAGCAAACATTTATATTTCAAAACCAGAATCAGTTCACCTACAGACATCTATTCAAAGTAGTAATAATCACCTGTAGAAGTACGAGCACCCCCTGACTGTGTTGTGAGTAAAGTGTTCCTGAGTCTTCTCGTTTCCAAAGTCCTCCAGCGGGTCTGACCACAGGATGTCACACATAGGTCCATATGCAGGTGGTTCCTTGAATCGATCTAACTAAGAAAAATAGGAGACAAAGAAATACTAACTTCTTTCAACTATGTATCACAGAAACATTGAAGCAAAATTACTATTTTTCAATCCATGAGCAGGCAAACAAGAGACCCATAGCAATCTGTTCTTCAGCTTTAAAGCAATAGAGTTTGAGTAACAGCAAAATACTCCCTGCAAACATTGACGGGGGGCAGAAGGAACAGACATAACTAAAAATTAAGAGATACAGTGGATTCCCATTCTACATGAATTTTTGTTTGCCTTTTTTTTGCCTTTTCTACTGGTTTTTGCAAGAATTCCAGTGTACAAGGGAGAATATAGTATTTCTGTATTTCATGATTTTTCAAACTTTACAGCATTCAATTTATGTAAGTGGAGCACCTCAAGAAAATACAGTAGTTATTTCAAAGCAAGTTCTCACTTAGATTTAGGTACATTTTCACAAAAAATTGTATCTAAATATCAAGACAATATCTCTGCATTACAGCATCTTGGCATGACATTCCTGTTGCTCCCATAACCTTAACCCCAATTAAGAAGCTAAAAACTCCTCTTTCTGGTCTTACTATAGGTATTTAAAACTTCAAATTACATAGAATCCTACTGCAAATAAGATGAAGTATAGCAAAACAATAAAAATAATAAAAATCAGTATTCTCCTGCAAGAACTCTTTAATATAAAAACACCATGTACTATCTCAAGAATTCCTTCATATGAGAATAGCCCTGTTAAGACGGGTGTATGGATAAGGCCTGCAACCTGAAACATTCTCTATTTTGACCAGAAAGATCAAGCAATAATTCAGTAGCTAGTACCTTCTCCTCTCAAAAAAATTTTTCAAAGAGAAAAAATTGGTTTTATATGTTTTCAACACTCAGTTAGAAAGTTTTAATTAGAGACCTCTACAATTTTACCTTTGCGCTCTCATCTTAACATATTTACAGCATACCCACACTTCTTATTTCAGCCCTCTCCAATTAATGCTTATGTAATTACAATTCATTTAAATTAAACAAAAATTCATAAATATGCAAACTCAATTTCTGCTGATTGCCAAAGATAAATAAACCTGCTGGGTTGGGAAGGGGGAAGGGAAAGTGTTAATGAACCTAATCTAGAATCTGAGAGCTAAACAACTTTACTCTGCCATTATGCTGTTGCCTAATTATTAGGCAGAGAGTGCTTTTGTTTATTGAGATAGTGAACCTTTACCTCAGAAACAAAACTTTGCATTCAGTAATTTTTTAAAGTGCAGTTAGTATCTTAAGCTAATTGGTTTTAAACCAAAACATGTAATTACTGGCTCAACTTGGATTTTTTTAAACTATATTAATTTCTCAATAGACTACAAATTAACCTCAGAATATAAATTACCTTTTACGAACTTGAAAGCTCAGAAATAGATATCCATGTTTGCAAGTCTCAAACAGCAAACAAGATTTTTTTTTTTCCTGAGAACACTAAGAATGAATGGTTTAAATACCTCTTCTTAGAAATATCAACTGAGATCTCTTCTACAAAACATGTGAATAAAAAATTAATCCTTGATAAAATGCAGCAACACTGGATTATGTGAAGAAGCTGTTTGACATCGTTCTCTGAACTTTCACGAGATTTCTGAGAAACTTCTCAGAACATAAGAGTATGACAAGCATGAACTTATTAAGCCTCAATCAGACAACCTGCTGGGCACTCAAGCGCAGAACTATTAAAAACATGGTGGGACCTATTCAGAATGAAGCTCTTGACTATTTTAAAAAAATAGCGACTATATTCATTGCAATCATATGACCCTTTTTTGTTACATCTCTGTGTATTGTGAGGTTTTTCTAGAGCTGTTTTCGCATCTTCTCCAAGAAAGCAGGGAATGCTTAACAAGGCACAAGGAGTCATCAGATGGTGCTTACATCGTGCTGATAGGTAATACCTCAAAGACTTACTTTTCTGATGTCATCTAAGGTGTTGATCTCCGGAGACAAGCCACCATGTACACACAGGAATTGTTGGTTCATCAGAGCAGCCAAGGGAAGGCAGTCAAAGGCATCCATGCAGGCATCGTATACACGTTCTGAATATTTGATTTTACCTTTTAAAGATTAAGATGGCAACAGAAAGTGCTATCAACATTTGAGAGGAAAAATGAATATGCTTAATATATCAAACTTGTTCTCTCACTATTCTATCTGGGATTGAGGACTGTACCCAAAGTTTTGATTCATGCAAAAGTATCTTCAGGATTATTATCCACTGCTGGAAAAATTCTTCCTGTTCTGAGATGAAATTAATAAAAGTTTATAATATTTTTCCTCTAAAAAATTGTAAATAAACAACTAAATATACCATTAGAGTCTACCATTTCTACTCTGTATGAAATCTGTAGAGCAAGCCTTAAAACATCTGCTGAATGGTTATCATCATTATCACTCAATATACTCTCTATGAAATAGTCAGAACTTTAGCCCAGTCTCTTATAATTAATTATCTACAGAAATGCCATTATGAAATGAACAAGGTGGTACAATGAAGCTGAAATGTTAATTTACCAATATGCATATTAAACTCAGTAAACCATGAAGCGTTTGAGCCAATTAACATTTCCTTTATCCCCAGCGTAAAAAGGAAATACAGACTTATGGCAATAGTTTCATCTTACAGTGTCACAGGGAAAAAAAAAGCTTCATTGTGCATGTAAAGGTCTACATCTAATGAGCTTTTTATGTGTCACTGCATCCTTTTTTTGCAACACAGAAAGGAATTCATAAAAAAAGAGCATACTGAAAAGTTTAAGCCTACACACAGGATAAATGTGAAAATGCTGTACCTAAATGAAAAAGAAAAGCCAAAATAAAAATTCCTTGCATTTTTCTCCAGCTGCATGAGATGAAGCCCAGTGAGATGCCACCTCCTTAACCAGCAGTCAGGAACCTGTCACAGGTGCCAGGGCTGGTGTGCCAGCAGGTTTTGCCTGCCAGGCTGCTGCGTGGGGCAGCAAACCCTCAGCTGCTGCAAAAAGCATCAGCAGCAGTGCACGTTTACCAAGAGCATCCAGGCCCAGATGGACCCACAGCAGCCCCAGGATGCTGCCACGCCAGGCTGGCGAGCTCACAGGTAGGGAGGTCTAAGCCCTTCCATTCCACACCACTGAGAGGTGACTGCTGTCCCAGGAAACAGGGACTACAATTCAAAATTAATGGCAGTTAACGTGAAAAGTACGTGAAAAATTACTAATAGTGAACCGGTATAACATATTTGCAGAATAACAAATTAAGTTGCTGAAAAAGGAGTTAAGAGGAGAAAGGTAAGATAGACTTACATTCCTGCTTAAATGTGAAATACTCTGTTAAATGTCTACATTCATGGTTCCCACGAAGTAAAAACAGTGTTTTGGGGTAAAGGATTTTCAAGGCCCACAAGTACAGCACACACTGCGAATCAGAACAAGAAAGAAAAATAGAATTCATAATTAATGACATAACAGAACAATTTACATTCTCCTCCATCACAAAAAACTAGCAGAAACAGTAAAAGTGATCTGTGTAAAGCATTTATTTTCAACTGATTAACCTCATTCTTCATACACTACATTCAAACAGTTCTCTGCACTTCAGAGTGGACTGGCTGAAACTCGTGTGGGTATATTCTGATAGAGCTTTACACTTTTTGCTGAGTAGCACCACTCTGGTCAGCCCGCGCTGCCTCCAGCAGCCCCAGCTCTCACACAGCAATTGCCGCGCATCTCTGGAATGAAGCGCACACTCTCCACCTGGAAGGTCAGGCAGAAACCGTCTGTGGAAACAATTTCACCGGAAGACCTGCATTTCCCGGCTTAAGGAAAATTTGCCTCAGAACAATTTAACTCACACTTCAGGAAATACCTCGGCTTTCAGAATTACACAGTTTTTACATGAAAGCTTGTTCATTTTTCGCTTAACATTGTTCTCTACATACAACTGGGGCAAAAAGATCCACAAAGCTCTTGCATTAAATGAAGTTACGACAAAGCTTTCATAATGCCTTTTCTCTTTCCTAAAGATTTCTACTTGAGGTGACATTTCTAGACATGTTTTTAAAGATAAAAAAAAAAAGACTTGGAGAGGCTAAGCTCTGCTCAGACATCTCTAAACCACCCAATTAAAATATTTGTTTTGAAAACAAACTCACAGCTCCAAGAAGGTTGATAGAAGTAAGACCCACTCATCCCATGAGATGAGCCCGCTGCCTGCAAGAAGACTGTACAGACCACAATGTCCTCTCAAAAACAAGAGCTAGAAAAACTGTCTGAATGGTTTTTCCCCCAACCTTTCCTTGCTTATACATCCATGAACTACAGAAATGCTGCACAAGAAATAAAAGGTGTCAAAAAACCCCCACCTTCATTTACAAATACTTCCTAACCCTCCCCTCTGTTCCATTGGAAAAAAAAATTATCATTTTGTTTAACTTAATAATCAACAGATTGGAAATTCAGAATGTACTCTATGGTTTCAGATTAGAACAACATCAGCATTGTTGTCAATGTAATGCCTCTAACATCATAGTGTGAATTCCCTTCTACAATTCAGAGTGTCTTGAAAAACAGCTGAATAGTAACTTTAATCATCTCGACATGTAGATTTCAGCTCCCCTGTTTGTTACACAGTCAACTTATAAAAAAAAAAGGAAAAGAAGAAGGGATTCAATATTTTAATGTTTGTGCTCACACTATCCATAGATAATCACACAGCAGCAGGGGTTTTATACTACTATTCATTGCCTTGAATTTATTACATGTAAACATCAGAATGCCCTGTCTGCTCTTTATCTGTAATTTCTGTTCTTTATCTGTAATTTCTGTTCTTCTACTCAGATGGTCTAGAGCCAGAGGAAAACAGCAAAAATACAGGCAGTATACTCGAGGAACTGTAAAACTAATTCTCCCCCTTGGAAACTCATGGAAGGCCTCCCAGCTCATGCCAATTCTTCCGCCTCCCTGGCGCTATTGTCACTGCAGGAAGTGAGAAGAGATGTCAGAATGCCAGGGAAATCATGCTAACGTAATCCAGCATGGAATTACGGTGTTAGGTCACTGGAATCATCTGTTGTGGCCCAAAACAACAACAAAGGGTGTGCCTGGGGCAAGCCTTCTGTCTCTATGTAAACTCCAGCAGACTTGGGTTTGAGGTTTTCACTCCAATGGGGAAAGAAACCTGCACTTGTCCACACCACCACAGCAATTCTCTCTCTCTTTGGTGATGACTCCTTCATTCCTCCAAGAAATTCCAGAACCTTCCACTTCTTTAAACTTACTGACTAATGCAAAAATTTGATGTAAATGTGGTGAGACAGTAAGTTTAAAGTGACACCTCCATCCATGCAAGAAAAGCTCCAGCTTTTAAAGTCATATCCAAGTTACCTTAGAGCTTCTAATCCTGCCAAAACATCTTCAGAAAAGCACAATTAATGATTAGATGAAATGGCATATTTTTAAAAAATGGTTTACATTACCCTCATAACTAAGTTTTGCATTTTCCTAAAGCTTTGGCAAGATTAAAACAAGCACTCAATATTTAAAATATTATCCAGATCTGGAAAGCAGGGAAAATAAGGGAAGATGGAATTTTTAACTTCTTGGCATTAGGTGCTTGCTTACAGGTTGATGTCTCTGTATTTGCTTATCATAGATTTATTTTTTCTTCTTCTCTGTGCTTCCTTTGAAGTACTCATGAGAGCCAGAAGATAACAGAGAATCAATACTGTCCAGAAAGTTCTATTTCTTTGCCACTATTCAAGCAACGTAAGCTCACCATTCACATCTTTGTTGTTTTCAGCAGTACTATATAAAAGGTTTATTTTGTTTAGATGATTCCTTTAATTTTCTCCCTTTTCTTTTCAGTAGTCCAGTGAAGCAATGTTGTAATAGTAAAAAAGAACCAATTAGAAGATTTTTTTTTCCCATGCAAACTAAACAGCAAATATGAGGGCAATGATTTTCATGGTTTTTCAACTTACAGTCATTTACATACAAAAAATCTTATGTCCAAACAACAAATCATGAGCAAACATTCTGGTTTTGATTTTTTCCTACCTGTGTTTTGCATATCATAATTCTTACTGAAGTCAAAAGATTCATGATAAATTGTTCTTATTGAAAATCTGAGTTTACAGTCTTCAAGTATTTCATAATACTGCTTCCCTGACGTAAAATTTTAAAATACCTTTCTTCCTTCAACTTTTTCATTAAGAACATACATGTTTACATCAGCTCTGCTGTAACTCTATGCAAAATGTACAGCAGGGACCTTGTAATCCAGACATCTGTAAGGTATTTTTTACCCGTTTCATTTCATCTTATCAAAAAAACTATATATATAGACAAGGTTACAGCTTTTAACTGAGGGTCCTCAAACCCCTCTTACTTGTTTAGCGTCTTTCAGCTGTTGAAATAGCAGATATGTTAAGTTTGTAACAAAGAGGTAATCTGTCCACCTCCCAGCTGCCATAGTCAAGCTGTTTTCCTGCTGAGGTTCTGGCAGCCTCAGCTTCAGGAAAGAAAAGGTCTGTGCAATTAAGCACCGTGTAAGCCAAAGGCCCAGCTTTTCAAAACAGACTTGGGATTTAACTCCACTGTTGCATGCTGAATTTGAGCATTTGCACAATTCCACATCTCAGCCCATCCTGAAAAGGAAAACCAAAGGCCCCACAGCTCTTCTATGCATCTCAAGTTACGTGATTAAAACAAGGAGCCTTGAAAAATCATCACCGTGGCCACTCGAGTGGAACCACAGCGCTCACTTCTGGGTGCTCCGGCACTGGCAGTGCCAGGAACGGAGAGATGCAGCTCACTGCCAGCTGTGTGGCTTTGCACGGGCCACAAAAGATGAACTCCCCCTCCAAATGACTGACAGCACTGGGCACTCCTCCAGCAGATGAAATAAAGTGGGAATAAGTGTGAGGTAATTCATATTTGAAAGGATAACTTGAGCCACACATTGCTAAGGTCTCTCCTGATGCTCTGTGACCTGTGGAACTGGCATAGCTGCTACGGTCTCTAACACGCACCTCACCTAAATACAAAAATTGCATTACTTTAACTGCACTGAAATAATGATACCATCACAATATCTGGTACAGATACAGCTTCCTAAAATGGAGTAACTGTCCCAATGGAAACCATGTACCTTTTTACACACAGAGCTGCATTCACGCTATTGGGATGACAATTTATTACAGCATGATTTCAGACACAAATAAAGATAAATTGCAGCTGTAACCAGAACACTCACATGAGATGCAACTTACTGCCATTTCTGAACTACTATCCCTTGAGCACAAAGAAAATTCTGAACACTACTGCAAATAAAGAAAAAGTCATATTGTCTTCACTATAACTAGGATTTCAGCAAAATCGCAATATACTGTTTCCTAATGTTTAGACCACATTACTTCCATTTCAGCCTTTAAAAAGAATATCCGAAAAGATAAAAAATATCCAAAAAGAAGTACCTCTTTTTCAATCAAAAAGTGACCAGGAAATTTTTCTTAAATGTTCCTCTAATTCTTATAGCAAGTCCTTTCTAGACAGGTATTCAAGTGGTGGCTCGTAACTCTCTCTTTTGGACCTTGTGTCTTGGCCACAGCTGTTCTCTGAGAAGATGAGTCCCACAGAGAGATGGCATCAGTGCAGGGGAAATGGTGCCATCACATCTTCTCCTCCTGCAGCCAAAAGGGGCTCTTGGCATGCTGGGGACTCACCCTGGGAACAGCTGGCACAGGACCAGTCAAGCTGCAAGGACAGCCCTGACACAAACAGATGTTCCAGTCTGGGAATCTAACATATATAACAATAATCTGAATTTTCTGAGTTACTGAAAATTCACAGCTCTGAGGAGCACTGCCATACAAAAAACGAGATCTCACAAGATGAGAATTGTTGCTATGAAGAAAAATATTTGCTACTGGTCTATAGAAGAAAAGGGCAAGGAAATTCAGGATAATTAAAGTCCTAGGATTTTCTTTGCTCTGAGAGAACTGAAAAAACTATTGACTTCACTGGTGAAGTATTCCTGACCAACCCAAATTATTTTAAATCAAGCTGTTTACTGGAAAACATTAACACACTATAGTAACAGAGGATGCTGAAAGGTGTTTATTCTTCCAATGAAGTCTTCAAAAGTTCACAGAGACTTGAGAGATAATAAACACACTACTTCACCAGCATTAACTTCACCCACAGTTTACTAACATGAATTTATTTATATGTAATTATTTTCTTGGGAGAGACCAGTTAATTTCCAACAGTTCACTGAGTTCAGAAGCAACTCAAGCGCCAGATGCCTTTTTTAATTGGTGCAAGGTCAAATTCCAGACTCACTCCAAACACCTCAATTTGTTCTTGCTGGAAATACCACAAAACCAGTTTCACTCTCTGAAATTTCAGTCTTTGCATTTGGGAGGGAAAATGTGTGCATGTTTTGAACCTTAAAATGTAAGTCCAGTTTTGTTAGTTTTGAACATTGGTTTAATTCTCCATATTTTAACTCTTTCCTCTGCCAAAAATGATCCCTATGTACCTGATGATGGTCAATTGACATAAAAGCCAGTATGTTGTTATATGGGATTGAGCAAGAAAATAATCCCAACAGTTGGTTTACATATTATTAGTAATGCATTATAGTTGGTATTTACTCTGTAATTTTTCTAAGACTGTGATGAAAAACAGTCTATATGTACACTCCTCCCTACACTGCACAGCATTTGTCTGCCTTTCAAAAAAGAGTTTTCAGACTCAGGTAGAAAGATTAGTCATTCTCCCTTACAACCTATTCCTGCAGAACCACTTATGCTCTAACTATTCTTTAGATACAAAAATAGCCTTCTGTTTTGATCATTTGGGTTTCTACTCTCCATGACCATAAAACTTGGTTGAAAGTGAAAACCAAGGCGTTCCTTCTACTCTGGAGTCAAACCCCTGGAACAGTGCACAAGCACAAGAGAAATGTTATCAGTTATATAGCCAAGGAAACAAATGCACCATATTAAATTGCAGAAATTTGTTATTTTAAGTGAAGAAATGCGCAGGCTCTGCTAAAAGGTCAAATGGGAAAGAGAACGCAGATATGGAATAAAGATTCCATCTGTGCCAAGAAACCTCATCTCACTCTACCTACAATTTGACATTTTTTAATTTTACCTGTTGTAACTTCTCTATCAGTCTCTCATCCTTTGACTCGTTGCTGAACTAATATAAAAGACCCAAAACACGCACCCCCCTTCAAGCAGTGAAGCTAACTCCAGTAAAAATGGAGCATGCACATGAAGAATTGAGCCCTTGGATCAAAAGCTCCATAGGGCAAGGACTGACATTTCTACTGAGTGCCTTATACAAATACTTTTCTCTTTTTCCCTCTGAATTATCAAATGCCTTCCACCTACCTTATGCAATTTCTTTCTCTGTTCTTAATGATAATAGCTTGCATTATGTAGTACCTTTCATCCAGAAGAATCCCAAATGCTCTGCAGCCCACAGAGAAGGATTATCTCGCCCACTATCAGAACTCAGCTCGGTCTAAGCTCAATGGTGTCACTTTTACACTAGAGATCACACGGCAATCAAGGCGGATTTTTTTTAAAGCTTATATTACTCATGATTAGTACCTTGGACCAGCTACTTAATTCTTTTGGAAAGACCCCAGCACTGCAGTAGTCTCATGTCTCCATAGCAGAAAGGGGAGCCAGCAGATGGATGGAAGAAAGATCAGTATGTGACTGGCGTGGCAGGAATATGAACTGAGGCTAGGGCTGTTTACCAGCATGACTTCCCCAGCACAAAGTACTGACAAGAGTTGGTGCCTGATCTATGTACTCAGGTCCCCTTCTCCACAAAAAACATCCTCGCCCTCTAAATGCCAAGTTGCATTCCTCACAATTTTCCTTTCCTTGTCACTACTTATTGTGCTGAGTTCATGCATGAATGCACAGCTCTACATCCAAATACACTTACGAAACAGAAACTTGCCTTTCCTTTCAAAGGCATTCTTTAATCAAGGTGACAGGTGGGGAAAATCAGTTATGTGACCAAAAAAAAAAAGAAGTAGTGATTTGAGAACCTTACATATAAAAGAAATAATATAAGTGACAGCTGAGATATTGCCTTGGCGCTGGCAGAAGCCAATACCGCTTCCAGTGAAAAAGCAATGTTCCTGAATGGAAAAACTCAATTCAGAATACAATTTGCTAAGTATGAATGCACAGGTTGCTAAATGAGAGATTCCATG
Source organism: Melanocharis versteri (assembly GCA_013397845.1). NCBI lineage: Eukaryota > Metazoa > Chordata > Aves > Passeriformes > Melanocharitidae > Melanocharis > Melanocharis versteri. Next base: position 398,621 of record VZTG01008198.1, on the reverse strand, counting down.
GGGAATATTCCCTATACAAAAGCTATTTTCTTTGTTTTATATGGCTTGCTATTTCTTTAATTGGTAATAGCCATGCAACAGACTTCTGTAAACTGTCAGAAAGCTGTAGCAAACCGACTTGTTTTACTTCTTTTTAATAAAAGCCTATGTATATAGAAGTGAAGACAAAACTGTCCTCTTCCAGACACATCTTGTCTCAATCGAAGGCTACAGGAGATATGAATGAGGTTATCACAACTCAAAAATGGTAGTTCAAGGCAGAGCTGCACAATGGTTTAAGTCTGAAGCTCCCCCTGCTCCTCCTTCCCAATCTTCCCCAAGCAATCCAGCATGGTAATCCACAGCAATGATTTAGCTCACAGCTCACTGTGGATCAGTTCTCAAGAAAATCATGAACTGAAGCTCAAAAAAATCATGATCCAAGTGCTGGCTTCAGTATGAGACTAAATCCTGACTATATTGATTTTTAGCAGGTGGGCGAAAGAACCTTGCAATTTTTAAGTTTTTAGAGCAGCTGTACTTGGAATAGCATATTTCTATTTGTAAAATGTGCCAAAAGATTCTGTTAACACTTGAAATGAAGTTTTAAAATGAACTAATAAAGCAAAAGTAGTTCTATTGAATCTAATTTTTCAGAAACTTCTTACTATAAACATAACACTGGCAAGATAATACACTGATCTGTTTTCCAAACACATTAACAACTCAGCTGCTTGGCCTTATATACTTTTATACCAATATGGCAACAGTGTACTTCGATGTGGGATGTAGAATGAAAAACAGCAGTGGATGTGTTCTCACATGATGCCATCTAATCTGGTCACAGACACACAGACACGAATCATAGGACCTACATTGCTTCCAACAGGTAATGGGCATTCTGCCCTGACTGAGAGGCCAAGTCCGAACTTTTCATAGAAACAGTCAAGCTGTAGATCAAGAGCTGCTGCAAGGGTTTCTGACTGACTGTTCAATGACTAGATCAGCTATAACCCAGACAAACAAATCCACATCAGGTTTTATTCAATAGTTGTGCACTTCATCTTCCCAGTTTGTAAAATCAAGCAGTAACACAGGAGAGAAGAAAAAAATCTAGTTTGTTTTACGAGCCCTGGAACAGAGGATTTGGGCTTGGTTTTGACTCTCTTCTAGTCAAAGTTGGCAGGTTGGATAGGACACCGTTTCTTTCACAAGCCAGCTAAAGATGTCATTTGACCTCCACATTCTACAGCCTGACCTGGACACTACACCAGGTCTCAGCACCACCAACAGGGCACTCGTGCATCGCGTCTCTGTGGATTCAAGTGCTGCATCAAAAGCCAGAGATCATGCACTCCTCCGTGCCATATCTAAACAGAACTTACTCATTCTCTCCAGCACAGCATGCTATGTGCTGCCTTTTTGTCCCATTTACCTCTCATCTAGTCCTTCCATTCTCCTAGAATTTCACATCCAGGAAACTCAGATCAAATAAACCTAAAAGTCAAACTAAACTATGGGTCACGGGTTTAGTTTTTTCTGTTACGTCTCTTTTCTAATAGCTCAAGTCTACTCAGGCTATTTAGCTTTTGCAAGCTGCAGAGCACGCTGCCTTCTGTGCTATATTTAGATGGCCACTAGTTAGCACTATTCTGTGTCAGTTTTCCAGCACAGATATAGTGGGGTTTGGCTGGATTCCAAGCAACCTTTATAAAAACACCATCAGCAACATTAACATGGTATCTATGAAGAGCCTCAGTATTCCTGAACTGGTTTAGATATGATGGATATATAATATGCTGCAAGCAGTTTTGCACCCAAACCCAGAAATTAGAAACTTACTTCAATGCTGAAGTACCCTCTGTCCACGTAGTCCCCCAGGAAGAGGTACCGCGTGTTGGCAGGAGAACCTCCCACTTCAAACAGTTTCATCAAGTCAAAGAACTGACCATGGATGTCTCCACAAACTAGAACAGAAGAGGAGCAATATTTAGATTCACCATGCAAAAATGATCTTATGTACAAACAATCCAAAGTCACAGTGTTGTAAGACATGTTACGACAATTTTGTGCATCATTCACTAGTTAAACAGCGGTTGAGCACTGGCAGCTGCTCAGCAGAAGCTGTTTTCTATGATGTACATCCATATATGTGTGTGCAAAAGGCTACCAAGGAACTAAAGGAGAGCCATCAGGTAATCTGGCCTATAATAATTTTTATAGATATCTGTCCATTCCTGGTGCTGCCACCAGAGCACACAATACTGGCAACAGCAGTAAGACAAACCAAAGCTACCCTGAAAAAGAGAACATGTTCAAACAAGGTTACTCTTTCTTTTAAAATTACTCCTCTAATCTTCCTAGCCTTAAACCCAGAGGACCAGCAATAGGCTTTCCATAAAATGCAAAGCATATCTCTCCTGTGTAAGTCTGGTTAAACTAGCACGTTTCTGACTTCTGCTTTCCGAACGGAAAAACATCCTGCTTGCTTTCCCTAACCATGCCTTACACAAGAGGACACTGGTGTTTCACCCTTTAACCTCTACCCCTTAATTTAACCTCCCGTCATTATGATTTGCTCACCTTCATTGCAATGAAGTCAATCTAGGAGACTCTTTCCCGAGAAAGAGCAGCCCCGATAAATCTGACAGACCAAGCACAAGTGACACGCAGCCTGGGCCAGGCTGGGATGCCTCTGTCTGTGCCTCAGGGGCAAGAGTTTGGCTCTGCTCTCTTGTGAAACTGCAAACTCCCTGGTGGGTGATTCCAAGCCTCTGCAGGAAGGCAGGCAATGCTTTTGGAGAACCCCATGGATGCCTAAGAGTGCAGTGCCAAAACCTGTTTTGTCTTGCCTTGCTTTGTTTCTTCTATGCAAGAGAGAACTTCCTTCACACACATCCCATTTAGGGCCAAGCCCGGCATTTTCACAGCAATGACCCTTAACAAAGGTGATGTTAACAGCCCTGACTGGTGCTGAGGTCAGTTTAAACTGGCCCTTCAGTGACCCAAAAAACAAACAAACAAAAAATAATCTGACTTTCACATGTGGTGATTTTGAAGTAACTGAATAAAACCAAGGGTCCAAGACAGGCCTTATCTTGCAGCAGCAGCCCACCTTAAGTACAATTCAGATGCTCTCTTTCAGGTAATGGCCTTGTTCCACCACAGATAAGCAAACCTCACATTTGTCAACATGCCATGGAGAAGCTGAAGTCACAACTCCATATAGATACAAAAGGACTATATACAATGGCTGCAACATCAAAGCCAACGAACTCACAGTGCAAACTGTTCATACTCTATTGTCTTTCATCTCAGTCCAGTTCACATCATAGTTTTATACTTGTATCCATTTTCCCTGAATGTATACATGAACAATAAGAGCCATATACTGTCATTCCATCAAAAAAACTAAATACAAAAGTCACAAAGAACCCCCATCCAAACCAAACCAACCACCCACCCACCCTCTGGGTACAGAAAAAACCCACTGATATCTCAGTCATTGCTTTCATGAATATTTATGTGAAACTGGTGACACAATTCATGATTGCTGGCTAGCTGACCATTCTTCTGTGATAGTAACATGATATTTTCCCCATAAAATAGCATATTTTATCTTATCACTGCTGTGATACACTGTATAATCTTTTACTAGTTGATTCCACACTGTGAGTTTTAGATGACAACTTTCATGCTAAAAGCCATCAACAGTTACAATTTCAACCTAAGAAAAATATCTGCCATTAATTATGCAAAATAAATACTATTTAAATCCCCAAGTGGTATAACACCACCGTTTCTCTAAAAAAAATGTTTATACCCCAAAGGAAATTTTTTGGTAACATTTTTATTTGAACACATTAATCCACCAAACCAATACACTCTTCTTGACTGTACTCCTCTGCATGGACACTGTGGGAAGATTAAAAACACGTGTCGCAATTTGATGGCCAGGCAATCTGCTCTCCTAACTTCCAGCTGAAAAGCTTTTAGTTACATAACTGTACAGCTCTACCAATTATCGCCCGCCCCCATTTGCTCCAACTGCAAAAACCTGAAGTTGAACAAGACTGAAAGATTTTAAAATGGATTTAACTTTTTTACTTTCATTTAAAGCACAAAGAAACTAGACTATTTTTTTTCCTTTTGGTATGCAGACATGTGTGAACAGGTAAATATACTGAGCCCATTACAGAGAAACTAGACAGGTTAGAAGGCTGTCTGCAAGGAGCTGCATGTCCCTGAATTTGTCACAAGTCAGAAAAGCAGTGCGCAAATCAGTGAACAGGACAGAAATAAAAAGTGCAAAGCTCTGCAATCCCACAAGTTGCAGAAGTCTGAATTGGTCTCGAAAATGGGTACTCAATGGATATTCTAGGCACTTTGCACAGAGCAGCCTACTTCTTTTATACTTAGCAATAGATGCTGAAATGTATCCAGGAAAAACTAAACAACCCCCCCCCCCCAAAGATGGAAAGCTGAAAAGCCCAGTGCTCAAAGCTAACCTTGTCAATTAAAGTAGTTCCAAAAGAGAAGCTTAAAATCAGCAGGTAAAAGCAGAAGGAGGAAGATGCTCTAAACAAAGAGTTAGCACTGAGGTTTAATTTATTATGGTCAAATCCCAGAGTTCCTACTGGAAAACTACAATGTTACATACAGTTAATCTAATTAGTATTTTGCCTGGAATAGGATGGAATATTTTACAGACTTCACACTTTCCAGGTTTGCATGTATAGGCTTGAAATGTCCTTGCAAAGTAAAACCCATATACTCATATTCTGATGAATAGCCTGATTTACAAATGAATTAAAGGGGCAATTTTGGATGCATACAGCACTACGCTACATTTATAGTTTGAAAAGAACTGCAACTGCTTCTAAAGCTATAGTTCTGTCACCTTTCTTTTCCAACTCTAAATTCCTACGAATCTCAAATCTGGAGGATTTCCCAGGCAGCTGAATCAATGCTTTATCTTTCATTAGGTGGGGGCAAAAGAGATCCAGCATTATATTTCCATTCATAAAGGCAGAAACATCTACCAGCCAGTAACTCTGCCATAGTCTTCATGTCATCTTGCAGCTTCACATCACTAACAAAGAACTTGCAGCACTGTCCCACCAAAAGCCCACAGGAGAGGTTCCATATCCACTCCGCACTGCTAAGTCCGCTACCTTCCCCCTTCTTGTTACATGAGAAAAAAATCATTAAAAGCACACTAGTTATTTTATATACTCAGGTTTTCTCTTCTACAAGCATTGGAATTGAATCTGTTGTTCCTGTTAATTTTGCCAGACACATCCTCTTTCCTTACACCTGCACAGGCCCTCTTCTGGTAGTGGAGCTCTTGCTATGAAACAATACATGCAAAGAGGTATGAACATTTTTTTCACCAAATAGTAACAAAAAATCCACAGCAGAGTAAAGCAGGAAATTCAATTTTTAATGAAGATCTCCAGGATCAACATACTTATGGATTTAAACTATGAACACAAGGAATATAAAACATGGCTTCTATATGTGCAGGATTAACATTAAAAGCAGCTGTGTTCATACCAAAAAAAAAAAAAAAAAAAAAGGAAAAAAAAAATCCATAAGAGGATTTCACATACTTTCCAGTATCACTGATTTCCTGAAAGTGCTATCAAGTCATGGCCTTTGAACACTCATTAATTTATAATAACAAAGTAATCTAACAGCAATTTTTTCTCCCCTAACAAGACAACGCTGCTTAATTTACCTAGTGCTTTTCAACTTCCTTTGTATTCTAAAATTGCCAGTTGGGCAACAACAAAACTTTTTCTACTCACTTACTATTTCCAGGGATCAGTTCAGGCATCAAATTTGTTGCTTAAGAAATTGTTTATCTGAGCCTGTCAACATCCTACCTAAACTCTCAGGGCAGCAAGCTCCAGAACTGCACAACACACTAGAAATGTTTCAAATGTAAAGAAATTTTTAAGTTATTTGAAACTAATGACCTGATCTCCAACAAATTAATTGTTGGTACAATCAGAAAGTTTGAGAAACACACTATTTGTGGAGTCCTTAGAAATTTATCTCTGTTGAGGAAGTTTTCAAGGAAGACACGGGCCCCTTGAGAAGATTCAAGTTCACAGGACTTGCAATTCCTGAGAAATCATGTTTCTGAGCAGCTTTTTCTACTTGCTATGATGGGTACTTTGATCCACAACCTTAACCTATAGCAGCAGAATTTTTCCAATTTAACTGTCTATAAAATACCACTTTATTATAAAAATAGAAATTGGACATGGGGAGACTTAGGAAAAATATTTCTGTCATCCTAATACAAATTAAATTATGTTTCTGATGGCTGCACTGTGAAGATTTCTCTTTTGACTTATGTCAAAGGAACAAGCAATACTGAAACAGGAACCACTGATTTCAAGTGGTACTAGCAGTGAAGGAAATTCAAAGCTGAGCAGTGTGTTTGCCAGTTTATTTATAGATGACAAAGTGGTATAACTGATTTAGAGTGCAATGTCTATTGGCACAAATAAAAAGCCTGTGATTGCTCTTCACATACCTTCCTTCAGATAACTAAATGCTCTTCACTACGTACAAAGTCAGTCCAAAGATTATCCTGTATGGTTTCTCACTCCAACTGGATACTGAGAACAAAATTTATATTCATAGTACATTAAACCCTGTCAATTCAAAAATTTTCTATCTGCAAGAGTTTGGATACGCTGCACTTATTTTCTCATTTATCAGGCATATACTTAATTGGTGTAACATTATAGTCTGATAGTAAAATACAATCACTGTTTCAAGTGAATTTCCATTCCATGTATCCCAAGATTATATTCCTGTCTTCAAATGCCATCAGGTATTAGGAGCAGATATGTAACACTCCATCACCAGCTCCAGAAGCAACATTTGCAAACTCATACATGTATGGCAATTAACAACAATCAAGCAAAGACATCTTTTAAACCACTGTGTAGGGAATAATATCCATCACTTGAGAACTTGTTCTTTACATTCACTGAGCTGGGGATGTTTTTGTACTGAGTTCCAAGAGACTGTGCTTGAGCAAAGCAGCGCACAATAGTAAAAAACCGAAGGGAGGAAAACACCCTATTGAGTTACACTGCAGAATGCAGACTGCAAATCCCAAAGGAGGTTGCTCTGTACAATGTTTTGGAAGCATTTAGCTGCTTACCATTCCATTAGCGAGCACATGCTTCCAAGAGCTTACTGCTTTTCAAAGACACCTGGTACTTACAAAGCCTTACTGACAAAAAAATGATAGCACCATGTGAACCTGCACGTGTCTGAGCAGACTTGTGGCTGGTCATTTGCACAGATCTACAAAATAAGATGGTAAAGAGGCTGCATGTCCAATGGGAAGTATGTCCCAAACATTTCTCCCGACAAGTAGTTTGACGCAATGAAAAGTTACGAAAGGCTAAGTGAAGAAGCCAAGTGAGGAAGAAGTACTTACAGTGGACACACAAAGGCAAAGCAAAATCAACTAGACCAACTTTTGTAGCTGAGTCATCAAAGACTGGGCTTCCTCAGAAAATCATAAATATGAGGGAAAACAACTACAAGAGCCATATGCATGAAATAATCAGGTGCTTCAAGAGCAACTAGTGTATTGTTTTTGAAGGGTTCAACTATTAACCAGAAGGCTCCGATTACACAATCTTACAGCTTGAATGAGCTTTGTATGCAAGCATGTATCTGAGGAACATTATATATTGCCATAGCAATATGAAATGTTCAGAATGCCACAGTTTTATTCCATACATTTTATTTTTTTTAATTACTAAAGAAAGAGCAATTTTCTTCCTTATTTTCTGGAGAACAACAAGGAAGAAGTACAAAGTAAAAGCAGAAACTTCAGAAATTTTTATTTGCATCTGCTCACTAAAGGGCAGCTCAAGACACAAAGTTTGTGGTTAAGTTACATACACTGTTTCATTGCCATGCCCTTCTGTTCCTGTTTGTGAGCTGTTAAAAGAACTTGCAGACTTCATTACTTGCTCAAATTAAGGTCAGAATCATGTCGACAGCTCTCTAAGTAACTTGCCCTAAGAAAACAACTACGAGACTCAACATAATGAGCTTTAATATAAATGTTTGTTATACTAAGTCTATTGAACAACACAGCTCTATTTCCAAAAGAAGCATGATCTCATTCATATTCATATCTGGTTATCTAACACGATTATAATAGGCTTTCATCTATCTTTTCCCTTCAATCACTGCATGCAAATTGATGAGTTTATACTATCAGAGTGAACTGGCATTAACAAAAAACTGCAATTACGTATTTTCATAAAGAGGCCTGGTTCACCAAAGATAAAACCAGAAACCATTAACCATAGAGGTACAGCAAAGGAAACCACAAATGAAGCATCAAGGCCACATTTGCCGATGTTATTCCACTGACAACTTTCCTTCTTTGCATAGAGGAAAAAAAAGGGAAAGAACATCTTGGGAAAATCTGTTTTCTGTGCAACACATGAGGACACTATACTGTGTTCTGCTCTGCCAACACTTGCAACTCTAGTGTCTGTAAAGATCACCCACGCTCCCTCCCAATAGGAGTTCGTTTTCTCCCACCATCCCCTGAAGGCTAGAACAAATTAATGACACTTGATTTGAAGAGGCAGAGTGAAAAAGAGTAGAGAAGGAAATCACATCACATCAGAAAAGACCTTCAGGACAACAGTCATTAATATTCTCTGGTGAAGGAGGAAGCAAAAAAACTCTCAAACCCTAATCCATGGAGCAGAAGCCCCACAAAATGTTACACCTAGAAAAATATCTTCAGCACAAAGATTTTAAAAATAGCTCTACAATATTAATTTTCGTGTCACAATATTATTTGCAGTGTCTCAAAACAAAATAAAAACCAGGTACATAAGCCTAGCTGGCAGAGGAGTGCCTTTGTGTATATAGGAAATACCAGAAACGACTCTGAGGAAACAGGCTCTACCAAGTGCTGTGAAACCTACACTGGCAGAGAAAAATTCCTTCTCTCCATGCCCCTAGCCCAGCTGAATTTTTCAGAAGAGTAAGTTGGTATCACAGCAGTCAAGTGCCAAATGAAAATTTTCAATTCCAGGTCAAAGCCACATAACGGAGAGGTAGTAGAAAGGGGATGGTGATCTAGTGAATATTTTACAGATCTTTTATCCTAAGATCAACAGAAGAAGGTGCTTTCATCGCATTTACCAGAAAGTGCTGAATTAGGTCACAGAGGGAGAAACAAAACGTGACAGGACTAAAACAGCATTCATTCCCATACCCATCAAAGAAACAACCAGCTCTTCCCCTGCCACCCTCCCAAGGTCAGCACTGCCCCTGAGCATCCTCCTTAGCAAATGTAAAAGCAAGTATGCTGTCATTATCTCCTGGTAATGCACCCTTAGCATCAGGGAGCAATGCATATTCCACAAATAACCCCATCAGAAGGATTACTTGTGAGGAAAGTGCTTCATTGGTGTTTGGGTCAGGATTTCCAGCTCATATCCTGAGATCAAGGTTATTTATAGCACAGGAAAATTCTCTTATCCTCAGTTTTACAGATGTAAAAAACAAAGGCCTAAGGAATTTTAACAGTTTATAAGGTCACAGGTTCAGTCAGCAGGAGGGCAGGGATAGCCTGAGAGGGAGCAATGCATTCCTATATTGCTGCATCCAGTGCAATTCACCAGAAGCAGCCAGCCCTTTCAAGGAGGAAGGAAGATCCTGCAGAAGAAGCAGGCACAGCCTGGCTTTAAACACAATGCTCCAAATGAAATTTAGGGAAGACGAAACAAGGCAAAATGAGAAAAGGGCTTTTGAAGAGGAAAAGCTCAAATAACAGGATAATTTTTTTTGCTGATGATTTAATTCAACTCTTAGGAACAGGTTTCTCTACAGTAAGTACTTCTCTCAGCAGCACAAATCCCAACCCAAGTGAAGTTAAAACACAGGCACCAGTATTACATGGATACAGTGACAGTTATACAAAGCCCCAAGAAAGCCTCAGTTATTTACACGGGCTTGATGGATAGTATCCTTGTTTGCTCTTCTTACTGCAGAATTTTAGAGCAGTATTACCATCACAGACTGCAATCCAATTACCTTCCAAGCACCCAACAATGTACCAGATTTTACCGGCAGCAGTATTAGCATGTCAAGCTTCCGTATATGAATGCCCAGGATTTAAAAACCCAACCACAAAAACTTCATGTTGGCTGGTAATACAGGTTCACCATTTTCACCTGAGGATGACATTTGCTGTCACAGTTCCCTCATTCTGTGCCATCACAGCTCTATTTTGTGCTTCATCCCACCCCCAACAAGTGTTTTATTAAGAATCAGAAGCAACACTCTATTACAAAGAGCATCCTTCTTCCTTCAGTGCAACGATTTGTCTTATCAGTGAACAACAAACATTTGCTCACCACAAAAAAATGCATTTGTATGTTACCTTTGGATCTGTAGCACTCTGTATGTCCCAGAAACAGAAGGGAAAATAAAAATAATATTTCTCAAATTCCTGTGCTCTTAATTAGCAACCATCAGTATCAACATGGATACTTGTATGCATCTCGAGTTGGAAGAGCCAGCACAATTAGCTTAAAGAAATTCAGTGAAGCGCAGCATTTGGGCTATATTCAGAGCCATGAATGAAAAGAACAGGCAGTGAAGACCTACTGAGCTTTAATCTCAGTTTTTGCACCCATCTTAGTGGGCTTGAGCCATTACTTTAACCCAGCCTTTCTGTACTACGGGTGTTCATGTGATAGTGTATGGGTATAATGTAAAGGAAAGCAAGCAACGTGCAAGTTTCCTCAATTCTAGTTTAAGACACAGAAAATGACTTCTTGAAATTATGCAATCTAAATTCCATAACCAAATTCTTACGCAAATCTAATTCTGGTGAAAAATGCTTAACCTTTGAGGAAAGTGCTTTCAAGAGAAAGCTCTCTGAAGTAATTTTTTGTCCTGGTAAAAGCTCACACAATAATTAGTTAGGAGAGCCAGTGCAAGGAGGAGCTGACCACATTGATTTCCTCGTGATGAAAACATAAACTTAAACATGATCTTGAGTAGATGGTTAAATCCATATGCTGATCTTAAATCAACATGAATCATAGAATGGTTGGGGTTAAAAGGCACCTTTAAGAATACCTAGGTCCAGAAACAGACTGCTATCACTGAATGATGATTATGAAAATGAACACAAAGAAGTCATGTTGATGAACTGAATAGCCTTAATTATGTTTCTTGGTATAGCCTTGTTATTAGGCACATAATGAGTGCAAGCAAGTTAGAAAGGACTCAGGGCAGCACTAGCGGCAGCAGCCAGGCAGATTTGGGCTAGCTCTTGCATTATGCTCCTCAAGCAAGCTAACCAGTCCCTCACACTATATGAAGAACTGTTTTCCTTATGTCTGGCTGAAGAGGGGAAAAAAACAAAAACTCAGAGGAGGGGAGTGACAGGAAAGAAGTATTATTTCAGCAGACAGCCGCCAACCACATCACACGCAGCAAGTTGTTCTGGGAGGTAAGAGTACTGCTATTCAGAAACAGAGGTAAGAAGAAAAGGCCACCAACCTGCAAAGAGAGCATCAGGTGAAAAAAACTGAAGAAGAATTCTGTTACACTGTATTGGCATTTATGGCACTCCTGTGGTCTTTAGTCTACCAGTAATCTCAAATATAACATCCTTTCAGACTTCTAATATAGAGTTAGTAAATATATTTTTAATGATTACAGAAGACATTCCAAGAGGAGATAAGAAAGTGTTTAACATGCTGCCTATCAGTCAAACAAGATTTCATTGGCATTTGATATGTGAATTAGCTGTATATGAATTCAGTATCTCCATCCAAGGATCTCCACACCTTACACTTTGCACTTGCAGAATAAAGGACTCTGCTGCTTGAATCAGCCCTAGTCAAACAGAAAATACAAATTATATGTAATACGATCCCATCAGAGCACACAGTAAAATAATGCTTGAATGGGGCAATAAGAGATGAGCATTTCCCTGTTTCCATTCCATGCAAGTTGGGTAATGGTGATTTTTTTTTTTAACACAACACTATGTTCATGCAGGGATTGAAGAAGTTAAGCCCTTATTTCAGAAGAACTTTCCTCTTTAACTCTCTTGCTCCCTAGAATGACTCACTTTTCAGAAAGAACATTGTCTGCTTTTGGCTAAGATCCAATACATTATCAGTTTAAATCATTGCAGAAAATGTTCTTTCCAACTATAATATACTACAATACTAACCCCCAAACCAGCCATAGATTAGTTTACTTTTGTCCTGGAAAAAGAAGAAATCCTTTTCATGATATTAAAAAAATTGCATTTATCTTCCTCATCTCTCTTTAGCATGCAGTTCCTGCAGCTTTAAATTCAGCTCACAACTGTAGGAAACAAGGACCATGAAAACATTCATGGTGAAAAATGATTTGACAGAAGCCATCAGTTGGAAATGCTCACAGAGTATCTCTTTTACTTGAAATTCTTCATCTAGCATGTTATTAATCTGTGTGGTGTTTGTGACTCCTCATAACCACTAAATTTCAGAGAGAAATGCCACTTTTCACCACCTCTTACAGGCTGAGGTGCCATGCCATGAGAGCTGGTGACAAGCGGACCTCTGCAGCATGTGCTTCTGTTCAACAATGCAGAGTCAAGCAAAAACCCAAGGAAGTGCTCAAAACCACAGACCCTTATCAAGGCAACTCCAGGAGTCTGTCTGACCAGAGCTCTTCATTAGAACAATGAAATCATCAACCAAAACGGTAAAACATCATGGGAAGCTGAACATTCGCTAAAACAAAACAAAAATTAGTGTTACCAAAAAAAGCCCTCAAAACCCAAATGCCAAATGAAGAGTCAACTTCCCCACACAGTCAAAGCAAATGCAGTGAACTCAAGAGTTACTAATTTTCTTGCAACATGATTGCTGCCATTGGTGAGGAGAACAGCCAACACATGACACCATTGTGTTTTTAAGCAATCATGTCTGCATCTACCCTGGATTTGTAAGGCTGTATGGGGCCACTGATACTTACAGATGCTTAAATTTTACACTTTTGCTTACTACCATCCACATATTGTCAGACAGAAAGTTTGGACTCCAGCACCCTGGAAGAAATCGTAACTCCAGTTCAACAGACCTTTGCTACAAGGAGTGGGTCACTCAGATTTCGTATTCATTCATTTCTTTATTAATGTCTAATTCCCTTTGTTTTCTATAATGAGCAGCTTAACTGTCTTTTTTTACAGGAGAAGAATAGTGAACCTGGTATCTTCCTACATTGATGGCATTTATATTATCTTTTATGCATATTTCTAGCTATTCTGTTCCTTGCTTGCAAACAGGCAAGAGGCTTTATTCCCAAGAATATGCTGCCTTAATTTAATGAAACAAAATCTTTTGTTCTCTTTATACATTCCTTTATAAAGCACAGATTGTTGCTGCTGCTTCTCCCTTGTAATGGTTTGTACAACTGATTGGTCAAATTTGGCTCTCAACAGTCCAGCAATTTCAGGAAAATGGTTCTCTTGTGGATTTGTTACTGTCAAGTGAAAAATGTGTACTAAGAAAAAACCCATGCTATTAGCACTTCATGGACTTTCCAGGCTGCTTGCTTCTCTTTTGGACTGCAATAACCTGGTTATTTGAAGTGACCTAAAGGCAGAAACCTTTCAGGTACATAAAAACAGTAAGATTCTAATGTATTCATATGTTTGTTAGAGCTTGCCTGTGCTTCACTCGAACTGTAGAAATTGCTTGGCAGTCTCTTTTTAAGACTCTTGTATCTGGCTAAGTAATAAAAAGAAATACTTCTTGGATCACAAACCTGTATTTATTGCATCCAAAGTTTTCATGAACTCCAGGAGTTTTATAACCTATATTTTCACTGAAAATTTCGTATGATATTCTTGTGTATCTATATTTTAAATGGAAATACTTACTACTGAACTTGGTAGAGAAAATTCAATAAAGACCTTCAACAGTCTGTCTACTATAAATAGACTGCTAGAAAGCTGAAAAGCATGTGACCGAAAGAAAAAAAAGCAGCAAAATCAACAGAAGCTTCTTATAAAAAAAGGAAGACATGTCATTGTGACAAAAAATATGAGTCAGTGCAGACAGGACCTTATCTTCAGAAAACATACAAGTAAGGCAATCAGGTTTTAGAAGATCATCACCCACAAAAGAGGATAATTGTGTGTGTCTTTTTGGTGACCAAGCAAAGCAGGGATATCTATGCATCACAGGAAGTAGAGCTGACGAATGTGCTATAAAATAACACAAGTGGAAAAGAACAGGCTTTCAACCCATTTTTGTCCTTTTTCATGCTGTCTCGGACAACAGAATTCTAAAATAAATAAATAAATAAAAACCCCCCAACAACTAATTCTCTTAACTCAAAAAAATGCACGTAAACTAGGAAATACTTGAGGTTTTCCACCAAAGAACAGACATATAAAGGTTAGTCCTTTGTTTAAGAATTATAAAAGTCTAAACGACTATTTTAAGAATTAAATACATGAAAAAAGTCATCTTTGTTAATTTTGAATACCTTTTCAGCTTTGATTAAAGGCTCACTGAAACTGGACCACATAAAAAAGACCTAAAACTCTGGAAATGTTTTGACAATATCCCTTAGAGGATCAAGGATTAGAAGCTCGCCGTGGACAACATTAGTGTCATCTCTTCCATCAAGGACTGACCAAGTATGCAGCTACAAGGGATCCCAGGATCTGGGCAGAAGATCCTCCTCCAATTCTGGAAGTGTCTGAGCTTTCTCTTCCAAGCTGAGCAAGGAACAATTTCCAGTCGTGAGCTTCAGCAGGAAAGGACTCAGGACTTTCTTTGAGCTCCTGTCATTGATCTACTCTTACAAACAAATGGCAGCAACAAGGGAATTGAAAAAACAAAGCCACATCAGATTTCTGCAGTCTAGCAAGGCTTCTGCACCAGGCACAAATCCTGCAAGTCCAGAAAGCAGTTTTCTCCTTTTTTTCCTTTTAAATTGTTACAACGAAGTTCTAACTACAAGTATTCATACCTCTGCTAAAAAACCCCAAACCAACAAAACAAACAAATAAAAAATCCAACAACAAACAACAACAACAAAACCACAATAAACCCACTTAATGCTATTGAAACTGCACATCCTTAGCAAGCTATCAGTAGTAGCACGGATAACAGTAAGGATCAGATGTGATTTGCATCGGAGCAATGATTCTTAATATTCCCTGTACTCCTTGTCTCAGAATTGTTCCTAGCAGGCTTATTGTATATAACTGAATACAAACAGCTATCTTATATAAAACTAACTCAACTAATAGATAAATTTTGCAATTTAAATAAATTTGTGGGCAGTTTATACCCAAGAAGCTTATTAGCATTCTACCAGGCCTTTCACAATAAAATCTATATCCATTTACAAACCAAGTCACATAGATCTCATTTATGGACTAGTGTCTCGTTTCAGAAAAAGACACTTCCAGAAATACTTGCAAAAGAGAAAAAAATACCTAAACAAACACTTACTGCTTGTTTTCTTTGTGGGTTTGGTACTCAAAGTTAGTATATATCACTGTCTTTCTTGCTTTGCTTTAACTATACTGTCTTTTCGGGCACAGAGGATGATGTAAAATGCCAAAAGAGTCTCACACCCCTGAAAAGGCATTACAAGATAGAGTTATTAAGAACTGGACTAACCCTGTCATCTTTCTGTAGATCATTCATAATAATGATTTGTGGGATTATTTCACACCTGACTAGCCAAAATACTTTTCTATATTGAGGTTCTGTCTTTAACAGAGGTTTTTATTTGCCACCTACAAGAACAGTATTCTGTGAAGTTCCTTGTTAAGTAAAAGGGTAAAGAACCATCATTTAAGGTAATTTTTCAGTGGACTGCAGCACTGCTGTGCTTTTCAAGGCAGCCCTTTAACATGGATACTCTAATGATGTGGGCTCATTAACTACAAAGATATAAATCATCATTATAGCAGGAAACAGACTGCAACATTTAAAACTCAATTAGCGACAATGCAAGTAAGTAGTAGGCTGCAAAACCTGGCTTTTCTGTCAAATCAAAAATTTAGTAGAAGAATCAGCACCTGCCTCTTTTGCTACTTTAGTGCTGGGCAGTCAGGAAATATTTCTCTGTTGTAAATGGCAACAATAAAAGAGTTTATTTGGTAACTTAAAAGGCCATTTCTATTCCTTGTACCTTCACTTTAGTTTTTATAATTCTTATCTGCAATGCTCTAATATCTGTAACTGCTGACACAGTTTTTGAGCTGCTAACCAGCATGAAGTCATTTTGTTAGTATTTGTAAAAACAGAAAGCTGTTTACTATTAAGAGTGTATCTTGGTTTTTAAAATAGATTAATTCGCTTAACTTCTAGAAACACAAAATTCACCTTTTGCAATTGCTGACGGATACATTCCAGAGAAATGGAGTGTCAAGAGAAGAGGAAAGCACAAGGTGTAAGAGGAGCAACTTCTAAGCTGCAAGAGGTTAGTTTACCTGTTCCTCAAACTCCCTTCACAAACAAAGTGATCAATCTACAAAAAGAATGGTAATTTTCTGCATTCAGGAGGAAACAGAAAAGGCTGTATTTTTCTTCAAAGACCATTTGTATCCTGAGCAAAATACATATTAAATAACACAAAAACATTTGCTTCTGCTATCTGGTTAGGTAATCATTACAGGATAAAAAGGGTGCCTAAATACAAACAGAGGGAAATTATATTGATTTAATCACATTTTAGCTGTCTATTGTTGGCCTGTTTAGAAATGGAGACAGTGAGGGGTTCAGTGTGACAAATGAAGACTTTGCAAGAAATTACAGAAAGAGCAACATTAAGAAAAAAATGTGATCATGCAAATATATCTACAAACTTCTGAAATAAAGTATAGGCACAGTGTTAAAATTCTTCAGAATATATGCTTTACAACTGTGATTTCCTACTTTAGTTTTGCTCTTCCCCTTGTGCTTCATTTCACCCTATTTTTCAGTATGTCAGGACAAAGATGGCAGAGCTACAGCAGAGAGAAGGAAGGGAGCACAGTTTTCTAGGACCCTGCTTGTCCTAACACTGGGACTGCACCAAAACCTGGCACACAAAATTGATTCCCAGTCTCAATGCCAGAACAAGTTCATACTTAACTGAGAGGCCAAGAATAAATGAAGTACAGATGCAAAAAAAAAAAAAATCCTGAATAGAATTTTGAGACAACAGCTGTCATCTAATAATCTACACCTGTGTTTTATTTTTTAAATTATGTAANTACAGATGAAAAAAAAAAAAAAAATCCTGAATAGAATTTTGAGACAACAGCTGTCATCTAATAATCTACCACTGTGTTTTATTTTTTAAATTATGTAAGCCAGAAAAAATCTGCCATTCTGAAAGGAATGAGTAAACAAAACCAGTGTATATTAAAAGTCAGAATCAACTTTCATGCTTAGTTCAAGGCATTTTTTACAGAAAATGGGCCCTCTGTAGTCATCAGTCTAATGCTACCCATATATGTGAGTCATATACAGATTTTGCATCCCAGACAAAAATGCTCCCTCATTGCTGCTGTATTATTAGAGAGATACTTATTTCAACAGAAAACAAAACAAAAAGAGAAGTATGTTGCTGTTTTCACTGAAAACCATCAGGAAAAAAAAAGTGAAAAATAGCAGCTTCATAACATAGAAAAAATGCCTATGAAGCTGCAAAACAGCACTGAAGTTTAATACTCTCTCCAACCCTTCAAACTCTGCTGCAGTCCTGTAATTTTCATACTTTACCTACCAAGAAAAGCTGCATCAGCTCAGACTCTGATTTGGTGTGAGTCAAGCATCTGTGTAGGAGTCAGCATCAAGGCCTCCTCATCATGAAGGCAGCATCCCCTCTTGCACTGGACTTACGCGGCATCGCAGGTGACACGCTCACGGTGGCACTGCAACAACTGGTGTGGAGCCACGTCACCCTGCCTCGTGCTGCCGGGCTGAGCAAGGACCACAGTGGATGGCCAGTAGACTCAGGAACTTCTGAAAAACATCTGATGGCCTACAGCAGGTGGTATTCCTTTCCACGACTATCTAAATCCCCTTTATTTCTTGTTAGAAAAAATAAAAATACTTCTTCAGAAAGACTTGGTGCTGTTAGTTAATCAACGCATTGTAGTCACAATGCAAAATGGCTGTCAAACGTTAGGGCTACTCTACAATGAAGTAAGGCAGTATCTACTGGCTGCACTTCAAATTAATTTTTAAGGATTGTGAAGGGCAGTGTCCGTATAATGCAGGGGTAGGTACCGTGCTACATTGAGGAGCCCCATTTACCCTAGCCACTAAATTGAGCAGGTGTACAGCCTACAATACAATACACTCAGCCCTCACTTCAGAAACTCATGCCAATTCTTTTTCCTCTCAATTCAGCTTTATTTGATTTTTCCATTCAAACCTAATTCTGCTTCTCTGCACCTCCGGGGGAAGCAGCTCCTGCTGTATTAGGTTTAGAGAGGGCATGCCTGATGTTAATACTACATGGGAATGCATCAGATAGTCAGACACATTATTTGAAAAGCATTTACAGCATTCCCAGTTGAAAATAAACAATGTAAACCAGAAATTACTAAATCTAAACAAAACCCGCTTGCAAGATGCCTTGGCATGAACAAGAATTAAGGAAAACATCCTGAGTACTACCTATTTTACAACTAATTACCAACAATGTCATTAGATCATTTCCCTTCACCTCAGATGTTCATCTCAAGGGTTTACCTTTGGCAGGGTGACAGCAAAAGGAAGAGAAAAAAATCCACTTATACCAAGCCTAGAGTCAACTTTTGCTCAGAAAGCTGAAATCCACAGCTCAAAATAAAATCTACTGCATAGCACACTAACTTTAGAACAGCATTATTATTTAATTTAGACTAGTAACAATTACACTGGGTATGACTAAAATCCCCAGAAGGACCTGAGACTCTGGAAGAAACATCATCTTATAGATTTGAAATAAAGGAAATGAAAGACCCATATGGTAAAACTTTACTTTCATAAAGTAAAGATTTAACACCATCAGTGGCATAATCCACACTGGATTAAGCACTAACCAAAAAGAGCTGTCGCCAACTGAAGACAGACCAAGAGACTGTACAACTAAATTGAGAGTTCATAGGAGGTAATGTGCTCCTCCTGCTCAAATCTCCTTTGTCCTGTCAGTGCCTCTCAGATCTCTAATCCATGAATGAATCCAAGCCATATTAGAGATTAACAGCAGCTGGCCAGCAGGAATAGGGAATCTCCCCAAAAAGGATGGTAAAGTAGCCCACCTGAAGCTCCAGGCTCTGCAATCAAACCAGTGCAGGTGTCCGTGCTAACCTGTTTAGCCAAACTCCTGGCTTCTCTACAGCAGATCACTGCAACTGCAGGCAGGAGGATAAAGGTTTCCAGGTGGGAGCTTTCACTCACAGGTGAGAAGTGCACACTGAGGGAGGCACCTACCTCGAGTGTGTGGTGGTGGGGATATTTCGGTTTTGCCTACCTGTACTTTTGCTATTAGAGAACACACACAAGTTTAAACACACGGTCCAGAGCAGACTGCCAGCAAGCTGACAAGCCCCAAACAAGCATATAAGCAATGACTGGAGAGGAATCATTCCCCCCAGTCTTATGAAATACTACCCCAGCAACACTAGCTCTGTGGAAATCTGGACAGTGTTACTGACTGGTATGTTACCCTGTGCAGCTCATGTTGCTCTCCCACAAAAAAACTCTTATCGCACACTGTAAGATGGAGAAGAATCCCATTAGCATTTCTATTAAAAGGGCTTTGAAACCAAATCCTGGAGTTAACAAGCATGAAACATCAACCACAAAACACATCTAAAAAGCTTTTGGTTTCCCAGGAGGGTTTTGGCTTTTTTTCCTTGCTACTTTCCTTAACAGCAAATCAAATAACAATAACAAATGCTTCTGATAATTAAATGCCTCCACATGTTACTGGAGGCGTTCATTTCATTGCACTTACATAGAAGTACAATAACTGTATGGCATGCTGCAGCAGAGTTTATTCTTCAAGAGTACTCCTCATGTACTTCCTCAGGAAAGAAAATTATTAACTCACCAGATGCAACAGACACTGACGTTTCTCCGTTATCAGGATCAAGCCAAAACACAACACAACACGAATTATTATATACTGACCTAAACTCCTACATTAAAGAAAAAAAAAGAAGAGCTATACATAAAAAGACCTACTCCTCACCTGATGATATTTCCTCACTATATATCCCTAGAAGTGTAGAGGAATTTCAGCAATATCTTTTTCACTTCAAAGACTTAACTCACATCTTCACGTAATAACTTCTGCTTGGACTCATAAAGAGGACTTTGTAGGCTTTGCTGGCTTTCCGAAACAAAAGCTAGAAGATTCAAAAAAAGTCACAAAAGACAGCATATTGCCTAATGACTCCTAACAGAGGACTAGGCAGGCTACTGTAAACAACAAAAAAATACAAGTACCAAAGAAAACATTTTCTCTTCAATACTATTAATGTAAAGAAAGTGCCTGTAACTTTATGATACTGACAGTCATAAGAGGAGAAAATAACTTTCAAGACAGAGCCTAGAAATGTGCAATGACTTTGAAAACCTCATAAAACTAATAAAAATGCCTCAAAAATATCAGTACCCATCTTCTTACTACTCTTAATTACTCATAATCACTGTTAATTAATAGGAAGCAATCTTACACTGGAATATGTCCTCTATTTTTCCCTTACTGAACTGACTTAACAAATGACATACTGGAACTGTAATTTACTTCATGGGTTGTAGAAAGCTTCCACCTTTGACAACTTTGCGTCTTTCTGACTCATGGTGATACCGTAAAACAAGAGCACAGTTCACTTGCAGAAATGAATCTGTATCTCCTTCAAATAAGCTCCTTGCAATTCATTCTCCCAACACATAATAGCAAGGTTTATAACCCCAGCAGGAGGCTGTGTTAATAGCACTGCTTTTCCCTCATGGGAACAGCAGCTGTAAGAACATGTGCACTAGCATACTCAAAATATGCAATTACTAGTTTGAGTAAGATACCAAAGTGTTAAAATATCTTAATGGGTAAAAAAAGAATTCACTTGGATGCTGAATGATCCACAGCGAAGACACCTTGTTTTCTTTTTTTTTAACTCCCAAATTGATAGCATCCTCTTCTGGCACAAATTGTTGTTATTAGTCACAGAAGCTTTTTTAAAATTTATTTATTCAGTCAAGTTTCTCCAGCCAAGAAATCACAGGCATGTAACCTCATCAGCATGAAGAACAGATGGACATTCCCAACAGGGTCTCCTATCCACCCCCCAAGCCCAGCCTCCTCTTCCCAGCATGCTCAATATTCTTAAGTGATGGGATAGAGGTTTGGCTGCCAGCACTACGACCCATGTGCTCAATTTGCAGAGTGCCCACTTCAGTTACCTGGCCCCCTCAGCCATGTTGCAGGAGCCAAATATCAGTGACTTACATGATGTTCAGGCTCCTCTCATTTTCTGCTGACAAAGCACTACTGCTCCTTCACTGGGTAAGTACTGCCAACAGACACAAGAGTAAATAAAAATAATGCAACTGATCTAGTCTTTTAATAGACCTCCAGTGGCTTAAACTACAGTTTTCCGTACAATAAAAGTTCAACCCCCTAAGTATGGCACTGGTTTTGAAAAGGAAATTCTACTCAATTAAATCGATAGCTCTTGGACTCTTCTGTTTTTCTTCTTAATTCTGCTCAATCTCCAGTGAAACCCTGTAAATCGGGCAGAAGCACCAACTCCCACCAGCACCTACAACTGGAAGACTTCACAAGAACAGACTTATGTTTCTAAATTTTCAAGATACTGAAGCAAATTTACTTTCCTTTCAAGATTTGTTGCTGTTCTTCAACAGGCCCTTTTTCTCACCGTATTCTAAACCTATTTCAGAGATACTTTAAAAAGGCTTTTGAATTTATTTTTCAGAATCTGCATACAGTTCCATCTTTATACTGCAATATGAAATCTCAAAACAAACCACCAAGAATTCTGGCTCCTCTGTTAATTTAAAAAAAAAAAAAAAAAATCAATCATGTGGCTACTTCTACCCTAACATTGCTTTCCAAAGCCCTCAGATGGCTAACTAAAGACTTTCCAGTGATATTGTACTATGGGATACTATGGGATACTATGCATGCACTGAGAACAGTTCAGTCAGCTGTGCCTCTCATCATAGACAGGGAACTTTTCTTTTAATTCCAAACTGACCTTTTATTTTTATTAATAGGCGACCATCCATTTTTGTACCACCACTGGCTTTTAAAGAAAATAAGCCATTGTTCCTCTGGCTTTTTCTCCCCAACCTTTTCTTTTCAGTATGCACTGTTCTGCTGCTTCTGCATCCTTCATCCTTGGAACACTTTGTCTGTACTTGCTTTTGTTTCATTTCAACTTGAGTACAATCAGAAATATGTTCCTTACTCCAGAAAAGTTTAACCAGGGCTTCTAACCACACATGGATGAAAATCCGCTCAACGCTTGCCTGTGTTATTAGAAATGTCTTCTCAGACAAGACAGAATTTATCTTTTTCACACTTACAACCATTCTGCCATTAACTGTGAAAGCCAGGACTTTCTCCTCCACAGACAAGATGATGAGCAGGATGCTAACAACAGAAACACTCAGCTTCGTGAACAAAACTAAGGACTTCATCCCATTTTTACTACTGCAACCTTTAATACATTCCAGTTCTTCCCTCATTTCCAGTCCTCTACTTGACAGTGCCACCCACAGAGTGTCCTCAGCAGAATTTATTAGCACATGCCCACTCTCTTATGCCAAGATAATTAATGAAAATATTATATACAATTTGCCTCCTGACGAACCTCTAAGCCTTCTGGAAAGCGGCACTTCCTTCAACAGGGCTCAGGGCACCTCATTTTCGCCTTGCAAGGTTGGCAGAGTTTTAGTGAGAGTCACAAGCCTGGTGACCTCAGTGATGACTTGACTTCCTAGATGCCCAATCTACATTGAAGCTCTCATGCAGGCCTAGAATAAACTGACTGCAATATTACAGAGAGAGTATCTTCACCCTAAATTATGGTATCCTGTGATACTCTCCTGGAATGAATCGTGATGCTCAGTACTACGTTCCAGCTTGGAAGGACATGACCTAGCAGCTTTTTCTGTTGCTGTTGTGCTTCCTCAGAGCTGTCTCCTGTCTCCAACACCTGCACACAGACCAGCAGCTGCACGTGCATCTGGAGAGAATGAAGCAGATAACTTTGCAAAATGTAATGTATCAGCCACCATGCCTGCAAACTCTTCCTGCCTGGCTTCCGCCTTCTTTCTGATCAACCTCTTTTTAACCCCCCCATAACATGTTGCAAGGGCAATCATTTCATACTTAGCAAGAATGCTGTAGCCAGCTTTGTAACAGACCACCTTGATGGGCAAACTCACACTTCAACACCTTTTCTCCGTAACTCCGCAATCTGCGATCAACACTGCCCTCAGCATCCTGTCCTTAAATAAGATGCCAACTGTGTCCAAACAGCAACACAAAAATGAGATCATACAAATGCGTTTTCACTGAAAGCAGATGACACAATCCTCAGTGCAAAACTGCTGGGTTACCCTCCCCTCAACACACGCCTAAACAAGGACATAACATAAGAAAAGGTCTTTAAAGACATAGCATCGCATCAGTTCTGAAACTCTAGGTAAGAATCCTGTAGTTCACACAGCTATTCACAAGACACAATGGTGGTTAATCTCCTAATGTTACCATTAAAAAACATCTATGCACAGCAAACCTAAATAAGCAGGGGGGCTGGCCCAGGTAATCTTCAGAGGTCCTTTCCAACCTCAACCATTCTGTGCAACATGACCGCAGGATGCCCTAAATATCTTAGAAATGCCTAAAATTTTGCCTCTCCATCTCCCCTCCTCCCATTTGCTCTAGAAACATAGTACAGCTGTGACATCTCAGATGCATAACAACTGGCAGCCACAAGCCTTCTGACTACTGACCATCAGTCAGTCCCTTTGTCTTTGGAAACACAGCACGGTACGGTAAACACAGCTTTGGCTCAATAAAAAGCTTTACTAGCTGTGGTACCACAGACTGAGTACCATACATACAGGAAGAAGTAATAAAAATAAAAATCAAAGCAAATCTCACGAGAACTTTAGCAGCACGTATTAATTCCAGTGAACCACAGCAGCTACAATGAAGCAGAATACAGGAGCTCCTCTTTTTTCTTATCTGCCTGCCAGATACCTGCTCTCAGAAAATATTAACAGCTTGCTTTTCCTCAAGCACATGCAAAATTATTAACTGTACCTTGAAGAGCAGCAAGGTTTCAAAGATGTACTGACAGCACCCTCTTAACAGTAGGGCAAAGCTCCTACACAAAGGCCTGCATCTGGGTGGCTGCAAATGGTTCATCAGCTAATGGTTCATTAGGATGACCAAAGTTCAGCTGGCAAAAGTCCAGATGGACAGCAAAAGCCACATCCTTCTTCCAAACACCCAGCAAGGTGGTTTCTTAATTGCACACTGCTGCAGTGTCCTGGGGCCTCTTAATATCTGCAGAGAAAAGTCCCTTGTCATCCCAAATGTTTGTAACCCATATGCCCTAGATCATCCGAGGTTTGATGCATACTCTGCTCCTGTCAATCAGCACTTATCACAGGGGAGAGGCTTTGCCCAGGAAGATGACTACAACTCTCGACAGCTGGTTGCCCCTTTTAACCTTATTTTCTGTTTGGTGCAACTTCAAACAAGAGACATTGCTACTTGTATTACTGCCAGAGCTGCTGGTCAAGTTCATATGAAGTTCAACCAGGGAAAGTGCTGGACTCTGCATTGGGATGGGGCAACCCTGGATGTACAGAATGGGGAATGAGATGCTGGAAAGCAGTGCTGTGGAAAGGGACCTGAGGGTCCTGCTTAATTGAAAGTTGACTATGAATCACCAGTGCCTTTGCAGCCAAGAAGGCCAACCATGTCCTGGGGTGCATCAGGCACAGCATCTCCAGCCAGGCCTGAAATCGTGTTAGAGGAGGTTTAGGTTGGATATTAGAAAAAGGTTTTCCACACAGAGGGGGTTTGGGCACTGGAACAGGCTCCCCAGGGCAGTGGGCACAGCACCAGCCTGACAAGAGTTCAGTAAGTGTTTGGACAATGCTCTCGGGGACATGGTGTGACTCTTGGGGATGGTCCTGTGCAGGGCCAGGAGCTGGACTTGATGATCGTTGAAGGTCCCTTGCAACTCAGCATATTCTATGATTCTGCATATATATCCTAGCAGCACATCAGTCATCTGGCATGACACGGCCACCACGAACAAACAGGGCAAACTCGGCACAGCATCCAAGTACTGCCCGTGGCAAGGGAGAGTACTGCTCACCAGCAACGATCTGTTACCTATTTGACAAAAGCAGCAGCTACACATCCTGGATCAGGCACCTCCATAGGTGACTCAAGAGAGGAATTACAGGTTGGTTTGTTTTTCTTGATGTTGGCACCCAGGCACAGAATTTCAGACTGTATCTTCACCCCAACTCTGCATGAAAGCCACCCCACAGCACAACCTCTTTGCAGCAATAAGCAGCACGGGCCACCCACCCACACCACTGAGCTCCCAGCTTAGAGGAAGTTTAAACCCTTCTAGAAGGAAGCGTGCACTGAAATACAAAAATTTACAAGACACACCGGCTCCATACTATTTAGTACAAAGACATTGCCATAGTCTTGTCAAAAACCCAAACACTTTCCATAGCTAACAGAATGCTGTTTTAAATCCCATTGTTTGGCTAGACCTGGCTGGTGAATGTGCAGATAGGCATACTGGCCCTTCCACAGAGGTGAAGTCATGGACAAGGGATTCTTCTGCTGGCATTAGACTAACATGGTCTAGTGGAAGGTGTCCCTGCCCATGGCAGGGGAGATGGAACTAGATGATCTTTAAGGTCCTTTCTGACCCAAACCATTCTGACTCTATGATTTCAGTTACTGCTTTCAGTAGGTATCATGCCTGTCTCTCAAAACCTCCTCACCAATATCTGTACCAGGTAATGGGCATCCTGCCCTAGCAATGCACTGCTGATATTCTGGGGCACCCCTGAAACCTCAACTAGACACCTAGCATGTAAGTTGTGCTCCTCAAGGAATGTGCTAGCCATGACCAATCAACTGTTTTTATGGTTCTTAGATATTTTTCCAAGAACAGCATGTTTAATTGTTTCAGTTTCAAGAGACTAGTCATAAATATTTGGTGTACATATCCAAATGCAGTAACACAGTGTGCACTAGCAATTAGGATGAGAGTGATGTAAAACAATATTCTGAGAAGAGCAAATTTATTTTTTTCCATCACATTCAGAAATCCCTCAGGTCACTTTCATATACATGCATTTTGTTGAGACAGATCATTGTTAGGTTCCACACTAGTCCCTTTCTTTAAAATTCCTTGATTCCTCTCAACCTTGTTTGCAGATGCTCAATTACCCTGCAGAAATGTAATGTATCTGGATGCAAGTAAAAATCATCATCTTCAGTAATGGCCTCTTGAAAAAAAAAAGTTTGCTTGAAGATGCACATTAAAACTGTGAGACTCAATTATGCACTGTCAGTCATTCCAGTAGCTTCCTACTATGGTAGGTGCTTGAGGATAAAGAGCTGGAACTAATTTCTCCGTTTAATTCCATTTTAAAGGTCTCTATAACCACCATATACAGTTCTTTGACCTTCTGTGGCTGTACCAGCTATACAAGCCAACCTTGCAAAAGTTGCCTTACACATCTGTAGAACCAAAATGGTCCTAAGGTCCATATACTATAATCTTGATGTAATTTTCATTATACTGCCTATATATTGAAGCTCTAGATCTAAAATCTGATTGAGACAGTAGAAATATCTGTAACTCAAAAATTTGCAAAAATCATGGCAAAGGTGCTTAAAATAGATTTTCTAGAAAACATGAAATTGAACCATTTCAGGTACGCTACACAGTCTTTTTGCTGGCTTTATACTCTTGCAGTTTATCATTCTCTTTCATGTAATGATCTAAAAGCAGAGTTTCCTCTTCTGTGACATGGGCAGCATTGTAGATAACTACAGTGTCACAGCTGAACCTGAAAAAATCGCATAACTATTTGTCCTGATTTCAGCTCGGATAGACTTAATTTTCTTCTTAGAAGCTGGTACAGTGCTGTACTTTAATTTAGTGTGAGAATAATGTTGGTAACTCCACCAAAATTTGATGAATAATGTAGTACAAAAAGTGTTTTGCCCCAAATTCTGTTTAGCTCAAATTCTTATCCCAATTGCTCAGCACCAGTAAGGACACCCCCACCCCCAGCCTACAACAGAGGGGACAGGACTTAGTGGAAGAGACCGATTTGTGAAGCAGAAATTGTCTTTTACTAGATGACTGCAGAGAGCTTGGCATAATGCTACTGCAATCTGATTAGCATGGCTCACTACTTCTTTTATTAAATAATAATTTACAATAACAAACCCTCCAATGACAGAGATTAAAATAATTCAATATTACAGTAAATTCAGGTGGTACTAAATACATGACCAAATTCGATTCTTAGAAGAGATTTTGTGATATGCTAGCTGACCATCAGGAGTCTCCTTCTCTGAATTCACTGCTCCATGTCAGCGGTGTGCACTCCTCACATCGGGGTCAGTAACCCCTGCTGCCTCACCTCCATTTCGGCTATCTCGCTGACACAGTGACACACGAACACCTAGCAACAACCTTCCTCTGCAGTGGATATATGGATAAATGAAGCCCACTCACCATCCCAAGCCCTCCCCTTCTTCACACGCAGCCAGAGGCTGGGCACCACGGAGCCCCGCTCCAGTGCAGGAGTTAAAGGTGTGTGCAAAAGGAGAATTCAGTCACCCCACCCCAGGGCACGCGCCAAAAGCCCCCAAGGGAGGTGCTTGTGTTTCAACACTGCATTTAGCCCCACGACCGCCTGCCTGTTGCCAGAGTCACCTACAGCCAGATAAACAGGCCACCACCAGCAAAGCTTTGACAAGAATCCCATGTAACACCAATGGATAGCATGGAGGGCCCCAAGTTCAACCCTGGAAGAAAATACATATTGGTATCTGCTCTCTTAAATGTTTCCGTATAGGAAAATGAAAAAGACTTATTCTAAACAAGACAATAAAACCTTGGATTTCTTTTTGACAGTCTCACATATACATGAGCAAAAGGATACATACAAGCAAAATATTAAAAAATGCCTCAAGTAGAAGGCAACACATGCTTATAGATTAATTATATTCTTTCCACCATCAGCTGCTTGAAAAGGACAACTGCATAGATCAAAGCACTCTGCTACACACCAGAATTTTACTGCTGCCAAGAGAATTAATTCAAAAAGAAAATCACCCCACTCATCTTAAATTTTAGGATAGAATAACAATTAATCTTAATTTTCGCCAAGAAATTCTCTCCAGTCAGGGATGGTGTAAGACACCTTCCTTCTTGCTTTCACTCCTAGTTGAGTTTCCATTTGCTGCCAGACTTCCATCAAGCCTAGCTACTTGCTACAGAGATATTAAATTAACGCTTGCCTGCATTTGTAGCCTATTCTCTGAGATGCAAACGCATCCCTCCTCTCAGACAGGACACTGTAAGCCCCCTGAGGGAAAGCATGATGCAGATGTGCTGAAGGAGATGAAAGCAGCAGCTTATGCAAGCAAGCCCAAATTTCTTATGCAGAGGCTTTCAAGTTATACTCGTATGGCTGCTAAAGAGAAAGGAAATTTCCTCAAAGGCTAAAGAAAAAGATGCTCCCAACATTGAGAAAGAAACAACCACCATTTTGAGACAAGGTACAGTTACATTATCTGCAGGAAATTCGGCAGTTTAGATTACAACAGAAAGGGCAGGAAAGAAATCCCTCACATAAATGAACATGTGACTTCAGAAAATGACTGGGTTCTGCCTTCAGGGAAGAAAGCAAAAACCACAAGATTTACAGGGATTGCTCTAAGACCAGGAAAGGAGGTACTCCTACATCTATTTTCTAATGCTCAGCAAGCCACATATTTATGGCTTTAATCACAGAATAGGGGGCATGGATTTTAAAAGCAGTTGTCCTTCCCCACTGTACTGTTTAGCAAGTCAATAGTAAAAGCAGCAAACTAGCCTCAAGCACAATTATATATTTAAAATTCATTCTCACCTGCTGCTATTCGAGTACTGCTTTGTGTTCCCCAAGAAATAATCCAGTAAATTATGTTCTGCCCCAGTTTGGCCTGTGACCATTTTTCATCTGTTAATTCTGGGTTATTCCTGTTCTGCTTTTAAGGCAAGCTCAGGCAGCAGATTGTCCTGCATGGTCTGGCACCATTAGATTGCACTCTGCAATTCTGCATTTCACTCTCCTGGAGAGAACCATCTGGTCTACAGGTTTTAGATGCTGACCACCTGGGTGGAAGCAACTTCATTAAAAATTTAAGAAAAAAAAAAAAAAAAAAAAGAAAAAAAAGTACTTCTGCACAGTACTTCTATTCATTTAGGATGCACCTGTAGAACAAAAACACTCGGTGTTTTTAATACATTACATATACACTTTCTAGTTACTACAGTGTTTAGTAATGAAGGAGTTCTTGGTTTTTTCATTTTGTTTCAATTCACTATATTTTTCTATATATGAGTTTATATTTTAAACTCATGCAGAAATTTAATGGATATTTTCATATTAGCACTACTAACTTCTCATTGGAGCAGATAGAAAATATACATATGAACGCTCTAAATTAATTTAGAATTCCTAAAGAATAGTCAGTAGTGAAGTCTGAACAAGTAAACAAAATATCTGTATTAAAGAGAAGGAATTAAAAAGGGACCCAACTTTTTTTTCAGTTGAGAAGCATAAACTGCAAATAAAAATTATGCTCTGAGCTGGGAAGTGCCTCATTAATCTTGTCAGCATGTCTGAATGGGGAGCTTTTCAAAACCTTTTAACATCTGTCTGATTCTGTCCCTTGTAAATCCTTATCCATTTCAGTAGCATGAAACAAAGACCTAGGCAGACTACTTTCTAAAAGCCTTTGGCTACAGACAGCCCACTGCACACATCATTATACACAAATCCTCGGGGTGGAATAAGAAAATAGAGTACAAGGAAATTAACTCAGTCTTCAAATCCTACCATTTGCTTGGATGTTGTTTCCTGGGAGTTCAAAATCCATTTCAATTTACCTCTTTAACCCCTGAAATCTTCTGTTTTCTGGAATGCTACCATTGTAATTTGTATTGTTGGTTTGAAACTGCTCCTTTGAAGACTAAATAAGCAAACTACATATTTCATCCATCTCCCATTGCCCTCACAGAGTACTACATGTGAACCAGCTCCTCACACCACCTGACAAGCACCAAATTAACATACCTTTTCAAAGAATAAAGCCTCAAACCTCCACATGCTTCAAGAGAAAACAAATTACCACCTAATTTTCCAGGGTTTTTTAGCATATGAGGGTTTTTAAGTCTTCAGCACAAAGACTGGAGCAACATATCTAGGCATGCTACAGAGAAAACACGTCCTGCTGTTCCCAGAGGTACATGTTCCTTTTCGTTCCCATCACAGTATCTGAACTGGGTCAGTCTTTAGCTCTTACTCATCTCTGCTGGTAAGGAAAAGCAGCCTAAATAACCAGAACTAGTGGGAGAGGGGTGAGATGCACACATACGAGAGGAAACTTCATAAAAACTAGAGGTTAAATACCACTGAAGGTTCACCTGTTCTGAACAGTATAAAACACCATTTGCAACCTCTGAATGCGCTTGACCCCAACGTTAAAGAAGGCGAATAGCAACATGTCAAAGAGCAATATCACCAGGCATGTTTAGACTAAGGAATTAACAGGTTGACCCATATTCTTCTTAGGTCAACTCACAAATAAAATGTTTTGCTTTTTTTAGCTTTCATTAGAGAACTTCCACTTAGTTTATTAACCAAACATTGATTTTCCCCAGTGATTACTGTGCACCCACACTTCCGCCCTTCCCGAGAAACTGCTGCATTAAGATGCAGTGTCACCGACACAACCACAACACTGTTCAGCCACTGTTCCCCCTACAACCTCTGGAACTCACAGCTACCACAGGCTTAACTCAGCCTATGAGAAATAACTGTTTTCTTCTCCTTTGGGAGACAATCCAGTGACAAAAATATCATTACAGGAAAGATGTTCAGTAACACAGCCATGTGGAACTGTGTTAGGGACCAATACAATTGGTCACTTCCACAGAGGATACTGTGGCAGAGCAAAAAAATTAGTGGCTGCCTGTGAGCTGCTTATGCTTAGAACAGCAAACAGCTGCCAAGAGCAATCAGTCTGCTCAGGCAGTATATAATGATCTAACAAACAAAACAAGGACTGGAAAAGGCCCACTCCATTCCAGAAAAAGTTGCTACTAATGTAGGCACCAAAACAGTGTTAACACCAAGGTCTCTATGAGACTTCCTGCTACATACCACAGCCACCTCACGGAATAAAAGAATTAACAGAACTCAGTATAACTTCCTCTGACTTCCAGAAACAACAAGCAGGAAGGTTGTACTGCTGGGACAGAAGTAACTTAAAGAATACTTCAAGTTTATTTGTGTGTATGCTGTTACAAAATTAGGAGACACCTAGAAGATGTTTGACAGAAAAATACTTGGAATAAAACGTTAATAAGCAAATAAAAGCACAGCTGAAAGCTCTGCAAACATCAGCAGTGACACAGAGTGATTTGTGCTCCCTCTGTCAGAGTTCACATGGGTACAGAGCCCTTAAGCTGTTCCCAAGACCAGAGCCCACTACATTAAAACTCTCCAGCAAACATTCTGCCTAGTTATGAAATATTAACTACACCAAAACTCATTGCTCAGGACTAACAGCAGCCATCCATTAAGCAGGGGGCTAAACTTTATGTTCCCTTTGAGAACCACAGCAAACAGTGCTTGCTGTCATCCTTACTTGAAAAATCAACATCAGTAAGTGAATTAGAAATTCATTCTTCCTAACATGGGAGGAAAGAACACAAAAGCCCAATTTCCAAGAGAGGAAAAAAGGTCTTTTAACCTCTAATTCCAGAGGAAAAAAGACATTTAATATCCCTTTAAATAAGATATTATATTAGGTACTTCTGTGGTGTCAGATCTGTTGGTGAAGTCTATCCTGGATGTAGTGTCTAAAATCACTACACAGCATTATTCCAGCACTTGCTGCAATACTACTATTAGCATTACCAAATGCAGAAAACTGTATTTCAAACTATGGGACACAAGATGCAAAAAAAGGCTTAAAAGCTTCAAAGGTCCAACCAGGAGCTAATGCAGTTTACCTGTTTAATTCCAAAACTGCACAAGTTGTAAAAAAAGTCTGGGATTAAAACTGTAGTAAATTTAAGCTCCTTTGTAAACAGAAGCATCTTAATTGAGCTTAAAAAAAAACCCCAAGCCCACAAAGACCTCTAATTATCCCCAATTCAGAGACATCTAAAGCAGGCTCCATTTTCCTGGAGGGAAGAGACAGGCACTCTCCTTTACATTATGATTTTGCCAGTTTTTTTTTTTAATGTTGCATCTTTCTACAGAATTTACTAAAAATTTTTAACAAACATACTTGAGATTAAGTAATGCATCATCACATTTCCTCGCACCCAGGGAGTCAATTTAAACAGCTTGTTAAACTGAAACTTTGTGTTTCCTTCATGCAGATGAATATTCAACAGGTACTAAAGCAGCTCTGTGAGATTCACTGTGAGTCTATTGAAGCGACATGGATTAAAGGCAGAACTAAAAAGATATTTCTTCTCTTTTTAAAATGCAAGTCCTTTCAACTCTGTTTATAATGAGCCTTTGCAAAATCTATTAAAAAAAAAAGTAAAAACTGCATTTGCATTGCCGCAGATGTAACTAGCTGCCTTGCAAAAGGCCCAAGCTATAGGTGGTGACTGGAACATTTCTCCAGCAGTTGAGAGGCATCATGTGCCTTGAGGCCTCACAAGGCACCTGCCAACATTCAGGGAAAGGGTGTCTCAGCCATCTCTCTTCCACCTTGCCTCCAAAGACATTCCCCAGACTTCCAGAGGCAGATCTGACTTTCTGGGATGGGGCACGAGTTACTGCCTTGCTCCTGATTTTAGATTACTGAGCTTTGTAGGTGAAAGAAATGCCCCTTCTCTATGGGGGCTCTGATGTCTTAAACCTCACACATGGACCTCAACAGCTGATAAAGAACAGGCACACTGGTATCAAAAATCTGCAACTCAGTTTCACCAATCTAAAAAACTTTCAGAGGAAGTTCTACATTATCTATAGATCAGTCCACAGACAAAGTGTTTAAAGGGCAGCTGAGATAAAGTGAAAGCTTGCACGGATTCCACAGGTTTCTGAGGAAAGGAAGTGACTAAGAGAGGAAGGGAGCTCCAGAGAGAGCAAAGAGAAACCATGGGAAGAGCCAAGTCCAGATGCATTGAGGAAGCAGAGAGATGAGCGAACAGGAGGTTGGCTGCTTTCAGCTTTGAAAGCTGATGCAGGAGGGAGACGTGGAAGACGACAACTGGATGAGAATTTGCATGGGGCTTTTGACCAGGCAAAGGCACTGTTCTGCTTTCAATATGAGATGCCTTAGTACAAGATAGATTGCTCCAAAAACATTTCACGTGATGCTTTAAAAATCAGATATTTCTGAGTGATTTAGATTTTCCTGTCTGAGAGACGCTGTTTTCTAACCTAAGAGAGCACCTGAGAGAATGTGCATCAAGTTCTCCCCAGAAAGCAAAGTTTAACTTTCCTCCCACCACCATACTGTCAGCAAGAGCTTCTGGTGAAAGAAAATGGGATTTAATAAACAACTTTAAACAGAGTTAAGTAGTTCTCAGTTTAGGTATTCGAACAGTCTTCAACCAGACATGAAATACAAACAGACACAATGCTAAGTGCGTGTTCCAGGAAGGCTGGGAACACCACAATAACTCCTTAAGATTCTGCAAAAGAAGACAGAGAGAGGAGAAGACAACATCAAAAAAATCACTTCAAGTCTCCACAGCCTAGATCAGAAATAAAGCATAAGGCTTCCCACCAGAACTGAATACAAAGTTAGATACTTTGTATTAATGCTTAATACAAAGTATGAATGCTGGCATTGCTTAGATGGGGATAGCTGGCAAGTTATGGGCATCCTGGCCTGTATGAACAATAGTGCGGCCAGCAGGACCAGGGAAGGATCATCCCTCTGTACTTAGCACTGGGGAGGCCACCCCTCAAATCCTCTCCCTACAAGAAAGACACTGAGGTGCTGGAGAGAGAGAAGGGCAATGGAGCTGGGGAAGGGTCCAGAGAGTAAATCTGATGAGGAGCAGCTGAGGGAGCTGGGGTGGTTTAACCTGGAGAAAAGGAGGCTCAGAGGAGACCTTGTCACTCTCTACAAATGCCTGAAAGCAGGTTGTGCCAGGAGAGGTTTAGATTAGATGTAAGGAAACATTTCTTCACTGAAAGGGTGGTCAAGCATTAGAATAGGTGGCCAGTTTGTGAAATCACCATCCACTGAAGTGGTCAAAAAACGTGGGGATGGGGCACTTGAGGATGGTTTAGCATTAGTACACAGCATTGCTGGGTGACTGGTTGAACTCAATGATCTTAGAGGTATTTTCCAACCTAAACAATTCTCTAATTCTATGATAAAGAGGATACAACCTAGAGCAAGCACATCCTTTATCACCAGAGACAAAAAGTCTTCATAATCTTTGAAAAGGAGAAAAAGGAGCAAATGGACGCCAAGACACCAAAAATTACAGTTTTAAACTGATACTCCTTGGAGTACCACAAAATGAAACTTGCAAGGATGCTATTCAAAATGCTGGAAAGACTGCAGCAAAAAATGGGCATGCCTCATCAAGAGATGCATCTAATATATAATCAGCTAGTATTTAGTATGTAAGTAACAAACACAATTGCAATCCACACCATAATTTTGAGCACTGTCACGTGCAATGTTGTTTCTTTTGAAGAAAAATGTTAGCTTATTTTCTGTAAACATCACAAATATAGAATCACAGACTCACAGAACGGTTAGGGTTGGAGGGGACCTTAAGGATCACCCAGTTCCAATCCCCCTACCATGGGGAGGGACAGCCCCCACTAGATGAGGCATCCACAGCTTCTCTGGGCAGCCTGTTCCAGGGCCTCACCATCCTCTGAGCAAAGAATTTCTTCCTAATACCTAATCTAAATCTGCCCTATCTCAGTTTAAAACCACTGCCCCTTGTCCTAACATGCCAGTATAGAAACTCCTACTCTCTCCTTTTTATAAGCCCCCTTCAGGTACTGGAAGGTTCTGCAAGGTCGCTCCAGAGCCTTCTCTTCTCTAGGCTGAACAGCCCCAGCTCTCCCAGCCTGTCCGCACAGGAGAGGTGCTCCAGCCCCCTGAGCATCTTCATGGCCTCCTCTGGACCCATTTCAACAGATCCATTTAAAATAACTTTCGAATGTCAAATGTATACACTATTTGATGCTTCACCAGGACAGAGTGCGGTATGGGTGCACATATACAGACAAGTGCATGAAACCCAACTCAAAATGTAAGCTTTGCATCCTGTGTATTCATACACATACACACAAACACACACCCCGATTTGATTTTCTTAAAGCCTAGAAGTGAACAGCTCCTCCCTTATACTTGTTCCACAGAGAATTATTTCCATGAAAGCATATACAATCTTTTCATGTTTTGAGAAAATTTCACAAGTACAATTTTGGCATATTTACCAGACAGAAATCATAGCGAAGAAGCGCCATGCTGTACTGAATTTCTTGATGACAAAAGTGTCACAGTTCATTTGACACAGGATGACTCAAATATTGAGTTTAGTATTATTCTGCAAATATTTTTTAAAAATCAGCAGATTCTCCATTTAGTAGCAATTTAGGGATTAAATCAAATTTCTTTTCAAGAAATGTTGCATTACTCCTATAATGTCACTATCACTAACATAGGAAAATTTAAAAAGCATTACACGCACAGCCAAAGCGTATCAAACATGCCCAGACTATACATTTGACTTTACCAGGTACTGGTACTGACTACCAGGTATTCTTTCTCAAGTACTGAGAAAAATACCTTATTTCAAAGAAATGCCAGAGGACCTTCAGCTTCCCTAATAAGCAAATGTAATTTCAGCCTCGGGGTCCGTGGCAGCAGCAGCCTGTCATGTTCCTGGCCATTGCAGTTCCCCTTGCTCCCTTACTCCAGCTCCTGGTCTCAGACATCCTCGAGCAAAATGAACTGCTTAAGTGCACTAAACCAGCAAAATGCCAGGCGCTACATTGAATTACATGACTTCTGCAAATTTAGACTTCAGTAGGCTTAGGAAGCTGGAAGAGCTGAACACAAGCAGGTCCCGGGGAGCTCCCCAGCCCAGGGGGACGGGCCAGCCAGTGGGCAGTTCAGGCTGCTGCCATAGTGATGCCTTTTCCTGGTCTTAGAAAATGAAAGCCAGACACAGTTAAAGGGTGAGGGGGTTGTTTACCTTGGTATCTTTAATAGGATCCTATCGATGCATCACGTTGCCAAGGTGGAACGCATCACAATGCACACCCACGGTAAATCGCGTATACAATTTATAGACCTTACACATTAACATATCTAACAAGGGTGCCCAGTAATGGGGCTTGGGTGGGCTAATTTCTAGTTTACAGAATATATTCTACGAGGGGAACTTGGCCCCCCAAGATAGTAGAATGTTTGGTCTCCTGGCTGTGCAGTTTCTGGGGTGTTTGGCCTCCTGGCCCTACAGAACATCGGAACTATGCTAAATTATCAGACTTAAAGAATTACAAGTATGCATGCTAATACTTGTGGATACATAGAACTGCGTAAAAGGTACATAAAAGAGAAAGCAAAAATCATCTTGACATCAAGAACAGTCCCAGCCAGCCAAGCTGGCCACAAATGCCACTCAAGAGGTCAACAGCCATGCTGGAGGATAGGGTCACTTACACTGGCTCAGCATTTCAGGAGGTGAAAGGAAGATGCAGGACCTACATGCCCAGTTCTGCTCAGCTGAGGAAACATCTTCTGCAGGACTTATTCTGCTTTTTTCAACTGACAGTATGTATCATGGTATCACAATAACTCAGCGATTGCATCAGACCAAAAAATGTATTTGCAGTTATGTGGC
The DNA here is from genome assembly GCA_013397845.1 of Melanocharis versteri. NCBI lineage: Eukaryota > Metazoa > Chordata > Aves > Passeriformes > Melanocharitidae > Melanocharis > Melanocharis versteri. The sequence continues at coordinate 361,390 of VZTG01008198.1, read as the reverse complement.
TGGCAAACTAACAGTAGTGACAGCATAAGAACATGCTCTAAATTCCTTATGTAATGAGCTGAATTTACTACTACAGCCAGTTTTACAAAACTGTCTCAGCATTTTAACTTTAAACCTCAAAAAAGCAACAGCATGTATCATGAAAAAAAAAGTATGAAGAGCAATCTCTTCATACATCTCAAAAAAGGAAGCAATTAAGACTTGCACTTTTTCCGATATCATCAAGGACACTGGAAAATTGCACAGAAAATAAGAAGATTGCCAGGAATTAGACTACTCTGGTAGATGAAAGGATGAGGAAGAAGTGGGAGGAGAATGAGCTGTTTTCCACATTGTGCCATTAATTTTCCAATTGAATTGTCATTGCAATGCTTTTACTTGAAAGTTTACCACACAATTGCAGAGACATGAACCACTATCAAATCTTCCACATGCAGCTCAGATTTTCAGTCCAAAACTCATTATCATCTTTATATTAAACATCACAAAATAAGCCATTCTGAAAACTCACAGAAAGGTGAGATTGCTCCAAACCCAATGTAACAAGCACGTATTGATCAGCTAGTTTCTCTCTCCGCTATTTCTGTCCAAAACCTAGGTTATTTCTTTTTGCTTTTCTACATCTGAAATCAAGACACAGTCTAGCAGCCATAACCTTCGAATTACTGTATTTGTCAGGCTGTAAGATCACGTTATGATTTGGAGGATGGAGTTCTCTCTCCTGCAAGAAGTATCAAAGGCTACTGAATTTGGACTCAAAAATGTGTTGCAGAAAGTGCTTCAAAAGTGCATTTACACAATGGAGAAGAAAGTGTGGAGGGATAACAATAAAAGACCATCAATCATAAGCATTGTCAAAATCCTCCTCCACTAGACACACCTGCACAGCTTGACTGCATCTGCAGAGTAAGAAACTACTGAAAGATTTACACCTGCATGGTATTTTAAAAATACACTTGCTCCCTTCTGCTTGATCCAAGAATCTTCCCCACGCCACATCCCCCTCAGTTTGATTAATGTATTAAAATAATGTACACAGCAGGTACCGTGCAAACCCAGATTAAGGAGCCATTGAAATGAAGACTTTCCACATGTGGAAACCAGTGTTATTAATATACTAATTATTTCTTCACAATGATATTTAAACCTTCCTGAACAGTCAGAATAATTAAGGAAAGGACAGGAAACAGCATTTTTTTCCTGTTATCGTATTAAACTTTTCTGCATGATTAAGCTAAAAAGACAGCCATCATTTATCATAATGTCTATCAAAAGATTTACAAGTCACTGGAATTGTATGATAATAGAGAATTAAAAATTCCTCATCTCTCAAATAATCTTTCTTGCACCACCTTACCCATCCTTTTATCCTCAGGAAAAGGATAAAAGGCTCACGTATTGGACAGCATTTAGTAAGCAGATTGCTGGTTTCCCTTACATAGTTTATTAAGACTGAAAATATAGTCTTAATTTTAAAACATTTTCATAGCTGAAAAGACTAGAGTTTTCCTTCTTCACATGATTTTCACTATGTGGTTTTTCTTCTCATTTCTTGTAGATTCTTTTAAAACCAAACAACTGTTTTATTTTGACATAAAACGCATGGGATTTCAGCAAAAATAATTATTAAAAAATCCTATCTTTCCACCTAACTGTATCATAATGAAGAGCTTTCTTCTCTTTGTTTTATAAATTCTATTGTCACAGCAGTGAGGAATGCACACTGGGAACATCCGATGGATCAAAACTGGAAGGACTTGGGCAGAAAGTTACTTCTTCTGTAAGAAGTCTCATAAGATAAAGGATTTTTTAAAAAATATATAAAACTATGAAACTTTGCTTTTTAGTCAAAGTGTCAAAGCACATCATATAGTTTAACAAAAGAAATCTCTAATACCCAGAATCTTGTTATGAGGCTTTCAAGCCCCATTACTCAACCTCTGGTAGATTTCTCAGTGAAAACTAACTGAGCAATTCAAAGAATCAGCTTTTGAATTCCTGTTGGTGAGGTTTTCTAAATTATTCTCCTTTTCTTTCTCCTTTCTAATATTTACTTCTACAACAGGCTTTCCATGCCTGTTTATAAATGACATAGATATCATGTGAGTAATCTCTTCTGGTTGAAAATGTAATTTATTTTAATTGGAACTGAAAACCTGTTTGAGGGGTGGCAGGAGGAAACTGTTCCTATTTCCTGCTATAGTTCTCTCAGCATCTAATTACATCCATAAAGAGAAACAATGGGGAGGCTGGTGTGTTATTCAGTTTAATGTGGTTAATTACACTATGCCCCCTAAGCGTGCAAATACACCAGAGCCTCACAACTGATACAGCACCCACACAACACATTTATCAGCTGTAACAACTGTGCTTTGAGATCGTGTATGATACACGCTGCTCTAGATGGAAATACTTGTTTACTGGAAAAGGTTTCTGCTTCACAGGAAAAAATGTAAAATGCAGCAGAACAGACACCAAATAAAAAATTCTAACCGTTAGCATCTGTATTTTCAATAAAATTCTTGTCAATATTAATTCAATTGCTGCAACCAGAAACACACCCTTCCTACCAAAATACCTTTCTCCATGCTTTTCTGTAAATAAGATACTTTGGGGAAGTCCTTTTTTTAGACCCCTATATCCCAATATACTAACAGGAGTTGAACCAAACACTTCACTTCCAAAAGTTCAAGAGATTTGTGCCACTTCAGAATGGAATTAAGGTACCAGTCAGATCTCTTGCAAGTCAGATTCAGTGCCTACGTATCCCTGAAGACACAGAATTAATATTTTAAATAATATCTATCCCTGAGATGGATTCAGCTGGGACAGTGACACATCAGCTGAACAACATCCTTCATTATCACTCTTTCTTCAAAGTCATGCTTGCATCAGCAATGGTCCGTGAGTCCAAAGGCAGAAGAGGGTAGGTACTCAAGGAAGGTGCAGATGAAACAACTGCTGGCTCCCAGAACAGCTTCTGAACACGAGGCTCTCCTCCATACACTCTGTCAACGGGGAAGAATCATCAGTCGCACATTGCAGAGCAATAGCTTTTGATGACAGCTTAAATGTCAACACTGCCTTTCCCACAAAGCGTGAAAGGACTTGGTCTTGAGAGAAGAGACGTCTCAGTGCTCAGATAACATCTCTTCCAAGGCCAGATTTTTCAAGTATAAAATTATCAAGGGAAAAGAACAAAAAGGTAAAAGGAACTGCATATGGTCCTTCTTCTATGAAGAATCAAATGTTTCAGAGGCTTAGAATGAAACCGTCTGAGCTCAGATGAGTCACTGGGGTTCTTGGAGCAAAACAGACAATATGGATAATTGATAAAACAGGGACAGACAGTAAGAAGCATAGTCATGAGGGACAGTCGTGATGCTTGAAGAATATGATAGCTTTTGTGAGGAGTTAACCTCCCTCAGAACACAGTTGGAATAGTAGGAGGTCTGTTCAGAAACATCATGTTACAAGGGAAGGACGAATGTGTGTAAGTTGGAGAGAAGATGGATTAGTTAAGAAAAGAAGTGGCAGAATTTACTCCAATCTACCTTTGAACCTGGCCCTGTTTTGAACATGAGGCAGCACAATGTGATTTTCAAAGGTACTCGTCAACCTACATTATTTTAACGAAAGGACTTAATGTGGGAAGAACAAAACAAAAATAACATTATCTTCATTACTGAATGAAACCTATGCTGAAAAAAGCTGCAGTCTGGAGAATAGGTCACTGGTGCCTAGGGAAAGAGTGTGATGAATTAAGAGCCAAAGAACCCGCAAATGTTATGAGAAGATAGATGTCTTTTGGCAGACTAATGCTTTGATTTGGTTTAAACTACCTAAAGTGAGTAACTTAGCTTCAACAGCACAGTGAATAACTGCTACTGCTATAAAGTTTTAACCTTTCCCCATTCAATTAATGTTAGACCTGAAAAGCTCTCCTCAAAGAAAAAAAGCTTTACCAAAAAACTAGGAAAGGTGATATTCATATTCCAGATCTTCTTAAAGATAAAAGATATACAGACCTTGAGGTCTTGGAACATACACACACACACAAGTTTTCTTTATGCAGTTGAAGCCCATTTCCTTCTACCATAAAAATCTGCAGCAAGCAAAGGCTTCAGATCTTCATCATTTCATTGCTGCCTCAATCCAACAGAAATCCAGTTTATTCTTCACTACCTCCCCAAGTAAGATAACCCGAATTTTTTCCCAAATGATCATTTAGAAAATGAGACTTCAAAGTAAAGGGCTGACTTGCATTAATTGCTTATACTTATCTGCTCTCCCACAGTTGTGGCCATCTTCCAGCCTGTTCCCCTAGCAACAGCTGGAGACCTCTGTGTTCTGGCCCTACCACTGTGGTTACTCTTCCTCTCTTGCATATTGAAGAATATATGGCCGTGATGGCAGGTGCATCGGGAAGCAGCCAGACACACCAAACACATGCCACCAGATGGCATCTTCAACCAGTTACATTTTAAGATCATGCCTTCAAGAGGAGATCCTGCATTTGATAAGAGCCTTGGTATTCTGAAGCCTCAAGCTTCCAGCTTAGAAAAAGCAGAAGCACTAGTGAAGACCCAGATTGGTGTCAATGATCTGAAAGTCATTTTTCATTGCCAAAATCATCATTTTAGCGAGGATGCATTTGTTCCCTCAACAAGGATTCTGGGAGCCATAGAAGTATTCTGCACAATGCTTGATGTCATCTCCCCACACATCTCCTTAATGATTTCTCTCTAATTCCACAATAAAATCTAGGTGCAGGGCACTGGATTTTCAAAGAGGGAGTACTGATTTATACAGGATTTAATTACATTTGATACTGGTCCCCTGTTAAGAGGTGGTTTTGGCCATAACCAACCTCTACACGTGTTTGGAAATTTCAGTTTTTCCGCTATTGTAAGAAAGTCTATTTCCCTTAGCAGATATCTTACTGAAAACAAAACAAAGAAACACCCCTAACTCCAAGTAATCCTACAAGAAATGGTAGACTACAAGCCTATTCTTAATCTGCTGCTATCAATCATTACAGTAACAAATACAGCACACAAACCACACCCAAATCTATAACAATACTTGCTTTATTGTACTTAGAGAGCAACTGAGTCTCACCTCAACACTCTTAACCACTCTCATCTCATTTAAAGTAAAATTTTTGGCTATTTCCTGCCATAGTCATTGCTAATTAACTGCCTTTTAGAGACAAATATTTTCTTATTTGTTTAGAATCTAAACATGATTTTCTCTTCAAAGGAGTTTTACCCTTTCAACTGGAGTTTTGTAGATTGTTTGGGGAAAAAATATAACCGAGTTTTATGTATGCAGGCTGACCTCACAAACAGCTCTTAGGTCTTCCTCTGTATACTTCCAGTTGTGTACCCTGCACTGAGGCTGTTTTTTTTCCCCCCTCTTAAAATCGGATGAGAACCAAAGGAAATGAAGTGGAACAAAGAAGCTACATTAGCTCTCATAATTTATTGCTGTAGACAACTCCAACTATTGCCTGTGACAGGAATCAAGCCAAGCAGAAAGAAAATGAAAGTGTTCTGCCACTTTGTCAACAGCTGAAGTCGCAGGATTCATTCCTATGGCCACCAGCAATGTCCCCAGCCCCCGTTGCCACACTGCAGCTCTTGACCCGTGTGTACAGAGGGCACCAAAGACAAAGGAGAACATGCATGAAAAATGAGCTGAAATGTGTTATGTGTTGTTTTCTTCAGGTTTTTTGAGACTATAGACTAAAAATGATACATTTAAGTGTTCTTTCTTAATGCAGGGTAATAAAGAAGAAATCTGACACAGTTCACTGAATTTTATCTCCTTGATTATTCAGAAAAAAAATCTTTTTTGGTCCGGATGAATAAACTCCTGTAGTGAACTATCACAAGCAGTTCATTTTGACATCTAAATCCAACCTTTTCTGATTGAAGCAATACTTTTGTGGTGTTTTCCCCTAGTAAAGGTAACATTTTTTTGCGGAAGTAGATGTGGAGTGAGAAGAGGTGTAACAACGACTGTCAAAAATTCAACAAGGCAAATTTAAAGCAGCAATGCTGGTACACCTAACGAGCAAGGAGGATTCTCCACAGCACCTTCCCTTGTGCTGAGCACCATGGCTGGTTTTGACTCACACAAAGGCTCCGAAACTGGAGCTTAGTCCTTTGCCATTGTGCCCTTGGGCTGCCTGCTTTAAAGATAACATAGCTGGATCTGTAAAAATCTCACAGGAAGGAACAACACTGACTTAAGCCAAGCAATCCACAAGGTTCAACACAACTGCTAAGCTCAATATGCAATAAAGGGAAAGACAAAATGGCACGGGACAGACTTCTCTTGAAAATTCAATTCTTGCTGAATCTTCTTTAGTGGATGAGAAGTAAGATCCTCCCCACTTATCAAGAACATTTTATCAGTAAGCAATTAGCACCCCAAGTGGTATCAATACATGAATTTCAACTAGATTTAGATGCCCAAAGCTAAGAGAAGAAACAAGTAGGAGCAAACAAAATCATTGCAGTTAGAGTACCAAGGAATAATTTGAAACTCACCATTTAATGTTTAATTGCCCTAAAAGATGCACATAATGACCCCTGTGTCAAAAGAAAATGTTATGGCTTGACACACTACCAGTACAAATCACGTGCATTACTGCCAGAATCCCCTGTGACACTTCCCAAGACTTTCTGAAATCAACTGCAGGTTGAAAAGATGTTCCTGTTCGGCAAAATTTACCTTCATAATTGGTATATTTATTTGGAGATCATGGATTTTTTTAGGCTATAAAGAACATTTAAAAATATTATTTTTAAAAAAACTAATTAAAATGTTTTGAACTATAGCAGCTTTCTTTTTTGTTTAAAAAGGCAGTATCTTCACAGAGGATATTATATACACTTGGAAATTATTCTGTAAATGTTTTCTCTAGATAAATGCAGAAAACCAGTCTCAGCTCTGGTAGTATTTCTCAGAATAATTAAAATGCTAATGCAAAAACATGTAAAGGCAGGAAGAAGTAGAAGAACCACCCACCCCAGAATAACGTTCTTCTTTAAGTATCATTTCCAACTTCTAATGTTCTCTGATTTATGCTCTTTCTAAGTGATGACAGGTTATGTTTATAGTATCTCTTTAAGAAGGAACCAATTAGTTATCTCCTTTGCACTTGCCAGTGCTTCTCAGCAGGTTTTGGTGAAAGGTTAGACAGAAAAATAAGGCCCAGATGAAGGCAGGAGACAGCTGGTGTTAGCTCCAAATGCACAAGCAGGCTCTGAACAACAGAGGCACACCTGCACAGCGATTCCCAAATCAGATGAACACGGTGGTACCTCCAATGGCAACGATCAGCTGACACAAAACGCTGTTTGCCTCTGGCTTGTTATCAGTCCACCCTCTCACACTCCTCCAACTCCTTTTCTTGATTTCTACACTGCAGCCACTCTACAGCAGTTGCAGGTACAGTGTGATTAAGACCGAATCAATCCCCCTTTCAGCCTCACACACATATAAATCATGATTCTATAATTATTTCACACTCAAAGTGGGGAAGTCTGGTTCATGTGTAACTGATAGATTTTTTATTTTCCAAGGGGGAAGGTAAACATAGGCTGGAATTTCCCTCTGCCTCCTAGTTCTTACTCATTTCAGTAGCTCCTCCATCCAAAATGGATGGAAGGAGGAACATGGGTGGCTGTGATTTCAGCAGTGATCCCACTGCATTCCCACATGCCTCACTAATATAGACTACGACCTAAGATTGAGTTAAATTAACCGAGGTGGGAATCAGAAGGAGGAGTAACTGGGCAAAGCTAAGAGAACACCAAAGGCAAAAACAAAGGTTCTCTCTTCTTAATAAGGATTACACAGTACAAGCATCATGGCTATTTTCAAAGAAGAACCCAAGTGTCAAAGACCCAGTTCTAACTCAAGCTGTGCCACTGACTACAAAATTGCAAAGCAAGTAAAAACCCTGATTTACAAGTTTCAGAAAAATATTTGAGAAGCTATAATAAACAGCAGTGCTATGATGTACTCTGTCTGCTTGGAATAATCCTAGAAGAAATGCTAATGTGCTATACTGTGCTGTCAGTATTTACATAATGAACCACCCACACACTAAATAAAAGATGGCAAGAACAAAGTCCTAAAGGCTTAGGTATTTGCAAGCAGTTGTTTTTGTATTTTTGCTGGTGGTTATTTTTTTAATCAATTCAATTTTGGTGCTGACTTGAAGCCCAATATATATTTGATCTTCCATTTCACAGCATCAAATTAAGCTCCGTGTCTGAAGGGAATCTCAGATTTCACAATTTTGGTTTGGCTTATTTGACTACAATTTTTGCACCAAAGAAAGTGAACCACAGATAGATCATTTATAAGAACAAGTGAGGCAGTTGTAAAGAACACCGTCAGTAGTATCCACTGTCTTGGCAATAATGATAGATTTAAGCAGCTGCTACTAGAAAACATCAGCTCTGCCAAAATGTCAGATGCTAATGGCTGAAGCAGCTCAATTAAGCTACAAGACACAATTGCTTTGTTCTACCAGGGATGCAGGCAGGCATATTTCAATCTATATCTGGAACCAGCAGAAGCACTTAGGGAAGGAACAGATAAAAAAAACCTGAATACATACAGCCTTACATCTTCACCTTCTTACAGCTTTTAAGCCACAAGTGATTTGATGCATTATGAGTTCTCAATAAAGCATGCAAAATAGCTGGAGTAGTGTCAGTTTTAATCAGCAACCCAAATAAAGGATCCAATCAAGTTCACTTTAGCTGTTCAACAGTATGTTTATATGAATTATTTTTAACGTAAGTTTAAATGCAGGTTTTCTGTAGTTTAATGACATTTAATAGTGATAACATAATGGGAAATAATTGTTGCAACAGCAAACTGTGTTTATGCTACATTGAGAAAAGAGCGTATCTAACACATTTTAAAAAATAATGGCAAACATTTCTTCATAAAGTCCAACTAATTTGAGAAAGTGTATCTGCCTTATGTAGTAAAACCATGTAAAAACAACTGGACTATCATTTGTTTCCAAGACAGATACAAGAGTAGATGGTGCTATTAATATTTTCCCTTTCTTCCATTTTCCAGTTCCAACCTGTTCTGCTGAAACCTCATCTATGCAAATGAAATTGCGAATGGGTATTAAGAAAGAAACAAGTTGAAGTTTACTTCAAACATTTACCTCACTGCAGGCAAAGTTAACTTCCCTATGATGAAGGAGAACTAACTGCAGGCCATTAAACCTGTGAGTGAGAGTAATTTGCAGAAGTGTGTTCACGTCTCAGGTGTTACTGGTCCACACAGGGAGTGCACGACCAATATAACACAGCAACTCAAACTGATACAGTTATACCAGGAACATTTGCAACTCTCATGCATCTCCAGGATACAGAAAAAGTGCTGTACTGTTACCAGCACCCTGTTCCGAGGGCAGACCCCATCACAGCTCAACTCCTAGTACCACAAACAAAATTAAAGATGCTTTTTAAAAATAACTTTACTAAATGTCTTATGGCAAAGAAGGGTAAAGTGTAATCCTTATCCTCAGAAGTTGCAGACATCTAGACTTGAAAAGAGCAATTAAGCTTTAAGACTTGTGTGTCTGAAGACACAAGCCATTCAGAAATGCTTTACAATTTGATAAGGTATGTGATCTTTTCATGGCACATATGTAAATATTTTAGTTATACATGTCCTGGGAGTTCAATAGTTTCTTCAACAGTAATCACAGTACATAGGGTTTAACCCTAAGTGTAAAATAAAGAAATTTTAACTATAATTACTTTTACTGAACTGTTAATTTCAGACAAATTCTGCTGTGCTAATATGGATAGATCTTACAATACTTGTAGGTCTCTAATAAGCAATCTTACTTATTTTCCATGCTGAAATTCTATCTTAAACTGCTTCAAAGGTACAAGTCAGAAAGAACTGGTTTAGTTTGACTCTCAGATTGGATCAGATCATTCACGTGTATGCCACAATTCAATGTAATTTTAAATACTATTCCCTTTTACTATAATGTGGGCATAAATACTTCTATTAACTCATCTTAACATTGATCACCTTAGCTAGAAATTCTTGCTGTTCACAAAGTTTTAGCTTACACAGCACTAGCAACCTACTAATATTATTTCACGCTACCAAATGAGAGAAATTGGGCAAAGGAAAAATATATGTGGAACATGAGGAAAAATTCAGGCCCGGGACATCCTACCATTCCATGGAATAATATACCCAGAGAGTATCTGGAATCCTCAAAGATCAAAAAGGCACATGCTGGCAGGAAAGGGCTTTCCCTCTAGTTTTTATGGACCTGTAACGCACAATTTTCCAAAGGTCATTTGAGTTGTCACAGTTGTTCCCATACAGGCTTGTCTACAAATGCCTACAACCTTTCCCCTTCCATCAATTTAGAGTTTGAATCACAACAACTCTCTGCGTGTTCAGGAAGACACAAACATTACAAGCAATTCAAGTATTTAAGGATGGATCTCCATAATGCTGTGACATCAACCAAGCCAATGGAATTCGTTACCCAAACACACTGCAATAATAGTGCAAGTGGGTGTATTTCCCCCTAGCATGCACAAGGTTAGTACTTCCAAACCCACTGGAAACAGATACACACCCTACAGTACATTATGTGATGCAAAGGGAATAGCAAGCTCTGCAAACAACAGCGGTTTCCTCGCACCTACCACAGCCATAAGCATGGGAGCTGCAAAAAACAGCACTAGTAGAGGAAAACAATAAGGCCAAGGAGTTCTGCAGAGACTGAGACACTTTCTACACTGCAAGAATATTATTCTGTCTTCCCCGATGCTCTCCCCTCTTCACTTACCAAGCTGCATGCACCTGGCAGTTCAGAAAGCTTTGCACACAGGCTAGCACAGAGTCAGGACATCCTCAATGAAGCATGTGAAGTTTTGAAACAAAAATAAATGCCATTTTATGTATTTTCCATTTTTTCTACATGAAGGACTAATAGATGCTGGCCTCTGTACCTGCACATACCCTGGCTACAGTCACCAAGTCAGAAATCACTGTCATGGACACGGCTGGGGTGGCAGCCACACAAAGACAACAGAGAACATCTGAACGCAGACAGCTGCCTCGGTAATATTCATACATTACATTTCAGTATAAATGCCAAAAAGCACAGGTTTATAAAGATGTGTATGAGTTAGGTTTTTGTGTTCCTACTTTGTTGGAGGACACTCTTGTCAGTACTGATGGGCAGAACTAGCTAAAAGGACTGCACATTGAGCACAAAAAATGAGATATGTCAAATGCGACAAGAAAAAAGAGCACACGTTAATTGCTTTTAAAATAGATATCAACGGGGAAAAAAGACTTATCCTAAAGCACCAGTGTACATCTTACAAGCTTAGCCACTTGTGCAGCCATATGTGCAAGAGGTATAATGCTATTTTCATTCAGTATCTGTAAATCTAACAATATCCTCAAGGAAAATAATCTAAAAGGTAAAAGCAAAGATGTACAATGATAGATATTAGATAAATATATCACTTTACAGTTCTAGGTCTATCATGTAGTTAAGTATGTCATTTAAGGAGGTATACATTAAAATCACAGAAATGTTAAGGTGGGAATCTCATACAGCACGACCTGTTAGCTTCAAAGCTGAAACTGGCTGTTGTCATCAGCTACTTTGCTGTTGAAATCCAATTCTTCAATATGATTCTCTGGTTTTTGCATTTTAATCCCAGCCCTTAGAGATATAATGCTATTTAATCTGTTGTGGCAGGTAATTTTTACACATTCTGGAAAACAACAATTTATCATGCTCCAAAAGTACAGATTTGGTTGCTTTGAAAAGGACCAGTCTTCACATTTAGGATGTGACAGAATTAAAGCTTCAAGTGCAACCATCCTTGCATATGCATATGCATATGCATTATGCTACAAATTGTTTTACATGCAGTGGACAGAATGAACTATACTCATGGAGTCAGCAATTCAAGTTGTGCTCTCTTCATTTGTGCAAAATGTGCTTTAGTTACAAAACTTCTACAAACCTTAGTCTGAAGACAACTTGCTTACATACTTTCAACACTGCTCAGCACAGCAATATCTCATAAAGATGTGTGATTTACTGTCTGTCTTCAAAACACAGGTGAGCTAAAGGTCCATTTTACAGTCTGGGAGCCAAGCAAGGCAACATTATCATCAAAAGTTTTACCTAAACTTGTTTTTCTGACACAATCAATTTAGAAATCTAAAGAACTTCAAATATAAAACAGCTGATTCCATAATATTAAGAAATATGTACATACATTCACAGAGAGAGGAAGTCACCCATGCACTGAAGTCAAAGGGACACATGCTTGGCATGCAGTTATGAGTGGCCAGTACCCAAGCAGCATATTTTAGATTTGGAAGTCAGAGCCTATAAAGCCATGCAGTCATCATGCAAAGAAAAGGTAGCCGTATATCATTTGCCCAAAATCACTCTGTATAGTAATGAACCTCTGTAATAAGGCGACATAAAGCTACCCAGTCAATTATAAATCTGGCATTCCCAAGAGTACTTTGGAGTGTGACTTTGGTAAATAGTGCCACCAGAGTGTTTCAGAGACATACCTCCTTAGCCTTCTAGAGAAAAAAAACCCCAAACATTAAAAATGAGCCAATTTCTCCACGTATCATTATACCATTATGAACGTAATACAGGACTGGAAATTCTAAGGCTGCCCTAAAGACATCTGTCCACTGAACATCTGTAGTCTAGTGGTAGATCAACTTCATTAAACACACAAGCTTAAAATGAAGCTCACATGTCTCCAAGTGAAGAGGTCACAGACTAAGTCAGTCAAGACAACATTGCCTCAACACTTCCCAGGTGCAAGAAGAGTCCTGATAGCTGATCACTTGGAGTCTCTTATTTCAGGCTCTGTTCAGACTCCTACCCAGTGAGCAGCAGCCCAGTGGAACAACTGCAGGAACAGCTCACCGTGGCTGTAAGCCAGACCAGCAGTGAACTGTGCATGTGTGTATGCGTGGAGCAAACTATGCGAATATGAGCTACGCTCACAAACGGGTTCATCAGAAATACTTCAAAAGGCTTATAACCATGCCAAATTTGAAAATAAAATGTATTAATTCAAAACTGACAGTCACATTGATGGTTCCAGCTAACCACAGACACGGAGAAAGTTTTATACATAAATGCAAAATAACTGATTGTGCATTCCACATTAAGGCTCTTCGCATGACTCGTGCCCAATTACCATTTTCTCATTCAAATTCAGGCTTTGTATGTACCCGCTTCATTGCACATGACTTTACTTATAAACAGAACTCTGATACTTCTTCTGAGGACAATTTTATCACCCCTTAAAATAAAAGTGAAATTTCAAATGATTGGATGGGTGCACAAGGTTTTAAGAAAGAGCTTTTCATACTCTTTTAACGTTTATCAAGTATATCACTCTAATAATCCACAGTGCTATTACTCCTACAGTTACGCTCTCCTATTTTTCTTCTTTTTGATGATCATCATCTTATGAACCAGTTACAGGAATATATTTCTAAAAGATGAATGCCTCTCCCACAAAGAATCCCATATTAGGGGGGCTTATTAGTGATTTATGACTGTCATTCTTCAACAAGACTGCTTCTCTTGTATAAAACCTAAAATTTATTTTTTTGTGCACTCTATCAGTGGTTTTGTTTTTCTTCCCAATGTTTGAAAAAAGCCTTCCTCTACTCCATAGTTATTTCTTGACTGCCTGTATACCTGGCACTTCCACTACATCATCAGTCAATTGATATTCTCTTTATCCAGTCACCTGCTGTCACACTACTCATACAAAGAAAATTGTCAGGCCCACAACAACATGCCTCACAAGCTTTCTCAACCTCCCCCTCACAATTTAAGTTCTTCCTTCTTTTGATGATCACTTTCATAACTGCAGCTTTCATGTTTGTTCATACAGAAGATTAGCACTTCTCAGCTACCCTGCTAACACGCATCAGGAGCCCAGTTTTCCTACACTGGCTTAAAAGAGAGTAGCTACCAGCCACCCTGAAGAATGCTGCAGTATCACAATCACTGCGTGAGAATAATTTCAAAAGCAGGAACAAAGCAAGGTGTAGGCTTAACTGAAAAAAGAATCAAAGGCTTATATTATACCAGTGTTATACAATGGGGTAAACTTCAGGAGATTAATCCCCAAAATATAATTCAGAACAATTCCAACACCTTCAAATGCATTTAAGAAAAAAATATTAGGAGAAAATTAAAAAGAGAGAGAGAGCTTTAAACACAGGCTTATGGAGATCAGCTGGGACACAACACACTAGAGCTGTCCTCCTACAGTCTACATCCCTCAAAGAATTAAAAAAAAAAATAAGAGAGAAAATCCATAAAAAGGTAGAATTTTCTGTGTGTCTACCACTCAGTTATGGACAATGGTACTGCACCTCTATGACTTCTTCCATTTATCCTGAAGTGTCATAAAAAATATCTGTAGAACTTTATTCTCAGTTGACTAAGGGGATCCTTTTATTCATTCTATTTTCTTTATTCATCCATGAGCTACAACATGATTGACATCTTTTCCATCAGAACTGTACAGCAGCATGACAAGCTAATTATTATATAAAAAATGATACACATTACCTCTCCAGGTCAAGCTACAATCCTTTAGTCGGATGTCATTTTTAAAATGACAAGCTTTAATAACTCCTGCATCATTCTAGTCCAGACTCTACACTCAGTTTCAGAGAAGGTTTCCTGAAAACGAAGGTTTTATTATTTCTATGTAGTTTTTGGTGACTGCTACCAGTATTGCTAATAAAAACTGGTAACCCTTCCTCTGCAAGCAAATGACTACTTCTTTTACTTTTATCAGGGCTCTCAAGAAGCAAAAGTGACAAATGGACCTGACTACTTAAACCAAGTTTTATACTTTGGGTTCATAGTTTAAACTGGCTGGAATTAGATACCTTTTTTCCCCCCAGCTAACTTTCTATGCCACAGATCAATTAGTTGTCAAAAATGCATTCATATCCAATAGCAACAACAAAATACAGGAGGAGGCACATTAGAGCAAGCAAATGCATTCATACATTCAGAATGCAGGCAGAGGCAGGAGACAATTAGAGAAGGAAATTCAAATATAAGGCATTTCCTGAGGATTAATGAGTGGGTGGTATTCTTTGATAGTCAAGGGCAGGATGGGCTCTGCAACTGGCACACTTCATTAATCCCCCAGGCAACACAAACTGGGATTCTGCTGGTTTTTTTCCTACATTTCATATTTTCCTTAACATCTAATTAAAATTTCCACTTAATCTGACACCATCATTCCCTCACAGAATCACAGACTGGTTTGGGTTGGAGCAGACCTTAAATATCATCTAGTTCCAACCCCCCCTACCATGGGCAGGGCAAGTCCCCCTGGACCATGTTGCTCAAAGCCCCATCCAGCCTGGCCTTGAACACTTCCAGGGATGGGGCATCCACAGCTTCTCTGGGCAACCTGTGCCTGACCACCCTTATAGCAAAAAATTTCTTCCTAATATAAATAACGTCTATAAAATTACAGAATTAATACCTGACGCAAAAGGCCAGGTAACTTTTCGAGTTTCAGAAAGTAGTTCTGATTTCCTCCTAAAGCCTAAAAATGTTCTCTGCCTTAGAAACAGAAAGGGCTCAGCAGATGTAATCCTTTCCTCTAAATTACAAGCTAATGATGGCCTCCATTATCCCGTGGTAGCAGACAAAGAGTGAATCAAGTATTGGAAAGAACAACTGATTTTCAAGCTGCCTTTCAGTGCCTCAGGAAGCCACATCCACTAATGCATTACCGAACATGTCCCAGCCAGCAACCATTCCTCTCCATCACCATAACTCCACACTAACCTGTGACAGGTGCATCTATGTCCAGCAAATTTTTTTCCTGGCGGAGAATCGAAGCTCCCTCTGTTATTATTCTCAAAGCGACGCTCTCTTCCAGTCTCCCTTCTTTCATAAGGTGTGCCTTTAAGATATCCACACGAGGTTTTCCATCATTATCAAACACTTCCTTAGCTGTGAGACGGTGACTTGGAGGAAATGGGACAGCTAGGTGGAAAAAAACAAAGAATATGTGGTCACTCTTCATAGAAAAGCTTCTATTACTGACACATTTCAAAACGCATCTCTGCTGCAGAACAATGTTAACAAAGATTTTCTACTGCCTCTTACAATTTGTGGTTTAATTGTACATAGGTTCCCAAAGATACCATTAAAGCACATGTATTCTGCAAAATGTGTTATTCACACATGCAAGAAGTAATATATGCTTATAAAAAAATTGAGAGGATTATTTAGGCCATAATTACAGGTAAATGCATTCAAACAAGTCCGCCAAAAGGCATGGGAGTATCAGGGAAAGGAAGGAACAAAGTTTAAACTGCTCTGGTAGAACTGGAGAACATTGACTTCCCTTCCATTAACAGCGTAAAACGCACAAACAAGTGCAATATTTAATACCTCTGTGTGGACATGCATAGATACACTCCAATTAAAATTCTAAAATCCAAGACAGAGCTCTCTCGAATGACTTTGGGTAGAGAGATGTAAGATGTTTTCCCTGTATAAGTTACAGTCTGCTACACAAGACACATCTGAAGCCCACCAAAGTGCACCTCGGTGCCAAACAGACCACAGCAGCAAGGACAGGGCAGAGGATGCATCAGACTGAAGGTGGAAATAAAGGAATAAATATGAAGGTTGTCCTGGCAACGTGGCAGCAACCAGCGAACTGCGTACTCTCCTCATGTAAGGTCAGAGGCATAAACTTGTATGTTCCTGCTCTCCTGGAGCCAGCTGGAGCGAGAAGGCTCGGAGGTGATGCTGTCAGTTGCCAGGATGAGGCTGGAACATTATCCCAGCTTAACCCCCTTTCCCCAGCAGTTCAGTCGGAGTGGCATTAGGCAGCGCCTGCCTCACCAGCCACAGGATAATTATCCTGATCCCTGCCACAGCTGCAAGAGGGTCAGGCTATTCTGCAGCTCCAAGCAGGGACAGGAGGTGGCTGCAGGGCCAGTCTCAGCTGGTCACATCTGCGGCGCAACCCTGTCCCTGCCAAAGGGTCGTGTACCCCGTGGAATGTCTTACTGGCAGCTTTGCCCCATCACAAGACATGAAACCCTAACACAGCAGATCAATATATCTGTTGGCTTCAATTTTCTTCTAATTTCACAATCAGCAGACTTCAAAAACCCATAACTCACACTCATTTAAAGTCCAAACCAAGCACTCTTCTCTTACACTACCAGAAGTAACAAAGCAGAAAATAAAAAATTTCACTTTATGCAGTTATTTCCCACTGATATTTTAAACATAAACAGCTTCAGAAAATGCCTCTCCCCCCACTCCAATCTTTCTTTTTTCCTTTTTGCTCCTCCAGCAGTTCATTCACTGAAATAATCTGGTGGGAACTAATGAACGTGGATGTCTGAAATACACTGAAGCCTGACTGCTCTCAGACTTAAACATGGAGCAAAAAGGGGAGAAGGTGAAAATTTATGAAATAAACAACTTATTATGCAACACGGAAAAAGAATAATCTTTTCTAAAAAACGGAAGGCGAATGATAGCTCAGCAGTTCTCCAACCCTCTTTTTACAAAAACAAAACCCTGGAAGGCTACCTAGTCCTAATGATCTCGCATTTCCAGTGTGGAGGAAGGAGGAAAAGGAAAAGTTGGTTCATATTTACAATCACTTTGGCAGGAAGAAGCACAAACCATTAGCTTGCATTCCTTAGCAAGACAACGGCCACCGCTCCTCCCCAAAGGCATGATAATGCCCAAACCTATGCAGGGCACCATTACTTTGAGGTAACTACCACTTATGCTTGTATGCTGAAAGGAGATTTTTACATTTATAAAGACAGAGCAAAACACAGATGCAATGACAATCGCAAACAAAAGCTATGACATAAAACTTACTGATACAGAAAAAAATATGGCATATGCTGCAGCACTGTAAGAGTTCTGCAGGCAAAGCTCTAACGAAGATGTACCAGTATCTAATTAAAGAAAAAAAGATACTGTTCCAATAGCAGATGATTCATGATTAATTAGCAAAAACATGAGTGACTGAATAGACCACAAGTTGCATCTTCCATCATGAGAATATTGACTTTGAATGTACACACACACAGAACTTCCATGGAAGAACAACATAAGAAATGGTCATGCTCGTGCAGAAGTCAGTTAAACATCATTTTTACGAGTAACGCTCACAAATGCCTGTATCAACCAAAATCCTTTTATAAATACAACAAACATTTAACTTCCAGTGCTTTACAGAGAGCAATTTTACCATCTGAATACACAGGTATCTATCTATCTGTTTTTCCATTCCTTTTTTCTTTTCCTGCTTTTTTAAACCTATGGTATTAGCATATATAAATAAATAACAATAAATGCAATAAACTTGACTGTTATCAGAAACAAACCCTAGCATCTCATCCGACACCGACAGTGCACACAGAATACACAACGAGGAAGAGCACGGAGCTGGAGAGGAGGCCCCCAGGGAGAGGCAGGAAGAGGAAGGAGTGGGGGACTGAACTGCCAGCGTCAAACTCCTTGCCACAGCACAGGCCCAGGGCATGTTTTTGTAAAAACAAGTAGGAATCTGTATTAAGCAAAGGCCATAAAAAGAGGAGAGGCAATAAAATGTGCATCTACATATAGAATGCATTTTTAGAAGTTTTGTGATGAATCTCACTACAAGACCACCATACAACACTCATGCATGCCTAATTATACTTTGTAAAACTTAGAACCTGGACTCCTGTCCACCTCATTTGCATCAATTTCTTTATACTGGCATAAAAAACAACCAACCAACTATTCACCATGTGAAATACTACCCTAGTGGTTTGGTCATAAAACATGGACCATGACCAAATGCAAAAAACCAAAGTTTTAAACCCTTGACTTCAGCTTGTCAGTAACATCCTCCCGAGATCTGAAAACACAAGCAAATACTCTTTAACCACTTACTAGTGGGGATTTTTCCACTTGTGCTTTCAGGTCTCTTGAGCATGTTCCAGCAAATGGAGGAAAAGATCAACCTGTTCTTTTACTGTTCCTGCAGGCTCCTGCAAAACCCATCTCATCGTTAACACAGCCACTGCAAAGGTCAGACATCGTTACTGTTTCTCTCAAATATTAAGCAGCCGC
The DNA here is from genome assembly GCA_013397845.1 of Melanocharis versteri. Taxonomy (NCBI): domain Eukaryota; kingdom Metazoa; phylum Chordata; class Aves; order Passeriformes; family Melanocharitidae; genus Melanocharis; species Melanocharis versteri. The sequence goes on along the minus strand of VZTG01008198.1, from coordinate 342,153 downwards.
TCTGGAACAAATAAATAAACCATAAAGAGCTCTGCTTAATTAGAGTGGACCATGTGTGCATGCATAAATAAAATACAAGCATGTGGCAAAGCACGCATTATTTTGTTTATGTATTATTCATTTAAAAATGAAGCTGTACACTAAATTAATACTCTCAGAGGAGGCTGCCCATAAGAAAAACTCTCTTTCATCAATATTCAAGTTCCCTGCAAATTATCTCCCTCTGTAATGCTTGTCCTATAATTTTATATAACTTATGCTGTATGGCTGTACATTGCTCTGTTTACAGCACACCCTACTTTTATGACAAATAAATGTTCTCCTTTTTATTTGTAAGGAAAACACACCAGTAACTGCTAACATCTCAATAACCCAAAGCACTGCATTTGTCTGACAGCAATTTGCAATCTTCCATTTTGAGAATGTACTATACTATCGTACATTCTCATATGTATATGAGAGTACAATGTATATACTACACTTGTACTATAGCAGTGCCTAGAGCACAAGTTATTAAACACATTGACATTTACACCACAGGTGAAAAATAATTAAAAGGTCACTCTGCAGCTTTGGGTTTTTTACATCTACTTCTTCATAATCTTCAGACTCAGTATGCATAAAAGTTTCCTAAAACTATGATAAAAATAATCTCAGAAACTCCAACAAAACTGTATTTTTTAAAGACAGGAACATTTTTAATAGTTAACTAGTAGGTTTTGCAGTTTGACTGAATATCTACACCCATTTTATAACGTCTTTGGACACAGAGCACAATCTTGAGCATTCCTGCTGAACAGTAACATCCATACTGGATGTTTTTACAATTTAATCGGAGTTCTGCATTTCTGCACCATACTGGGTCTGACAAAACCTATGCTGCAACACAAAGAAGCAGCCGAAGATCAACTTTACAACCTAAAGATATTAGTTTAACATTACCTAATCCCTGTAAAGTTGCCTATGAACTTCTGGCTTACAGGGTTTCTATGAACCTAAGGGGAAAGATTGATGGATTTTTTTTTTTTTTTTTTCCAAGAGCTCTACTTAATTCAGGTGACAGACTGAAACAAGAGGATGAGTCACTGCCATCCACAGCTGCTAAGGGGAACAGAGTGAAACCCCCCAGGCACTGCAGGGCTCACCAAAGTGATGGAAAAAGGAAAGGGCACTGCGAAAAATGCTCAGCCATACAGGACATGGAGTTCTCATGTGACAAACATCCCCCCTCCACAGACTGCCTCAGGCACCACATGGACAATGCTTTCATCTCCATACATAAGTTTTCTGGAGATAGATTCAACCATTCAAACACACTGAATCACTGGGATCTCTTTTTTAACCTGCACATTATTTCCTTAGCAAGTACTTTTTAGGAGTACCATACAAAAGGGTGAGTTATTCAGAAGACAAAATTTATTTTCAATATAAAATCCTGTACTACAGCATTCGTAACATGTGCAAGTTCTTATTGGCTTTTTGTGTACTTGAATTTTAGATAGGAAAATACATCTACACCTGATTAAAAAAAAAATCCAACTATTTACATGACAGCAAAAGAGCCAAACCAAAATCGTCTCAGTGGAGCTAAAAGTGGAACACGTGTTCTGATGTTTTCTAACAAAAACCATCAGGTTTCATTTTACATTAGCTACTGTCATTAGAGTAGGCACTGGAATTGGCAATCTCTCTCTAAAAGATCAAGCTTTCACCTGCTATTTTAAGACATGACGTATTTGAGGACTGTTTTTACTAAATCTGCTCACCAGATGGTGAAAGTGTTGGAAATTAGAACCTGGAAAATAAATCTACAGTATAAAATAAGAAGCAGCTATGAGGATTCCTATAGAAATTTAGCATGAATTTTTCTTCATTGCCAACAAGTTCTTGCAGTGTAATCAGAAGTGCTCACAACCATATTTGCTAAAAGATGTAATTAAATTAACATCACTCATGAGCAAGGCACTGTGCTTCACAGAAAGCTGAGGTTTTCACTGGGTAAACCAGTCAATACTGCATAAAGAAAGAGTCCATCAAAAAGAATGTTGCATGAAGACACCTTTGAGTAACAGCACCTGTACGTGAACTGAACTGGGAGCAGATGAGAGTCATTCCTCAACAAAGCCCACATATACCAAATTTAGAGAGAAAGGAGAAAGGAGTTCCTTTCACAGATATCTCAACTGACAACACGGAAAACAGGCCACTTGACAAGAGGCAGTAACACCTGTGGCCTAGAAAAAACAGAAGGTACTACAGGTTGGCAAGGAAACTGCTTCTCACAAGACTGAGATGAGCCATGCTAGCATTATTTTTTGATGTACAAAAGCTCAAACTATAAAAATTTTAAAAAGTAACAAAAGGCACTTCATCAAATATCCCAGTTGCGAGGACTGTTTTTAGTATATTCCGAAGCTTCAATCCTAACTGGGGATCATAACAGCAAAGACAGAATTGCCTCAGAGAAGCGTGCCTGACTTTGGACAGAAGCTATGCTAGGACGGTGTTTGTAGAAGGAAGGGCTGTGTCAACCATGTCCTGATCCCAACATATTGCCAAGCTGTTTCCAGACACTAAGGCTGTGGCCTTCTAGTCAGCAGGCTTCACTCCCCCTCCATTCCCGCAGTGAAATGTCCCACCCTAAGACAACCCATTCCAGCACACTACAAGCAGTCCTCATGCAGCCTAACTCCGTGATACCTCAGGAAGCAAAATACTTTTGCAGGATTTGAGCCCCAAACTTACAAGGGCAGGATGAAGTCTGTGCACCTTGTTACTTCACAGAAGGCTGCCTCTGACCAGCTGTGAAGCTGGGACTTGCACGCTGTGCCAGGAGCTATATCAGTAGCTCTCAACCATACGGGTAAGTTTTTGACAGGATGATCTCCTCTCAACTGTGTCTGCCATTTTAAAGGGATCTTTTTACAAACACAAGTGGCACAGCAGAGAGGAAGGACAATAAAAGTCACCATTAACTTGGAACTACAGAAGGGGGATGAAATCCTGTCATTTCTGTCTAATTACCAAGCTGAAGAGTGATGGGTCACCCCTGGCTGGATGCCAGGTGCCTGTTCTTACAGGATGAAAGGTTACAGTACTACAACTTCCCACCATTTCAGGAATTGCTATGGTCTTTTCATGGCATTACTGGCCTCCTCCAGAATACACAGTACGTAACAGTAAGAAAAGTATATAGCAACACTTTCCTTCAATTCTTTAAAAGAGCATAACCAATCTCCTCCCAAACTCAGGTCAAATTATACCTGGAAAGAACAACTGTAAGCTATGTCACCTTCAGTCACTTTAAAAAAAAAATCTATTAAAAATAACATCCACTACTATAGGATTTGATTTTCTTTATATTCACCACAGGAAGCTTTAAAAACCCTAAAGAAGAATTTACACAAAGAGGTTCTTCAAAGAGGTTAGAGCAGTGGCCCATTATTCTTACTCTAGGCTCAAATGAAGAATAGTAATAAAAACCACCAAGCTTGGATAAACACACAAGATTCCCTTGGTGGTTTGACTCCTGAATGGTGAATTGATTGACATGCACTCATCTCAACCACTCTGAACACTTTTGTAATAAATTGTAGCATTGATATCAGCAACACAGATAAATGTGTATTTCTGTAATAAGCCAAATCTAACTCTAATTTTCAATAATTATCAAGCAATTAGCAATAAAAATGTTTTTCAGTTTCTCAGAAAAGTCTGCAGAAAAAAAGACATCAGAACTTTTCCAGAACAACATTTACAGGCAACAGACACATCAGAGAGCATAGGAACCCTGAGAACCTAGGAAGAGGTACAGGTTGGAAAGAGGAAGGGAAGGAGGGACACTTTAAAAGAACTGCATGAAAGATAAGTCTCCTAATTCAGAGAAATGGGACTCTATGAAATATCAAATTGTAGTGTATGTGGTTATACACTGGCAGCATTCCCAGAGTATCTTTTGGCCAACTACTGGAATAAACAAACAAATCCTATCAGTCTTAAAGAACACAAAACAACACACATCCCTATAAAATATTTTAAAAGAGTGCTCTTTCCTTGTGTCTGAGATCATATGCAAGTATCTTTGACATTTACGATCCACTCCTGTCCACAGTTCATGGATAAAAAACCAAGTACAAAATAAAGTAGAGAGGAAAAATTCAGTTCAACAGGAAACATTCCCAGTTAGGACCAACACATACAGTAAAAACTGGAAAATGTGATTGTAGCTTCCTGGCCTCATCAGAAAAGTTTGTTTTTCTACTTTGTTACACCCAAGTTTTTCCATAGGCCTCAAACTGAATACTATTGAGCTTTGTTTTTATTAGCTTTTGGAACAGAGAACAATAATTACCCAGTTTAAATTCCTTTATAGGAACAATTCATTTGCAGAAAACAGTCAGGGGAAAAAGAACCCGGTAACAATGGAAAATACCAAAGGTCTTCCAAGACTTAGATAAGGAATCAGGCGCAGCCCTCCATCCCCCAAAATACTTGAGTGATGGATAGCTTTTTTTTCTATTGTAAAGCTTCACTATTGTTCCTAATTGGAGGCAATTAGGAAGTGATTGTATGTGAAATTATTTCAATCCACGGGGAAAAAACCCCAAACAATCAATTCTAGGACCTGGAAAACCTTCAGGTATCAATCCAAATTTATGGCACCATTTTCTTCTGATTTTCTAGTTCAACTTTAGTCAGTTGACACTACCAAATTTCAGTCTCTTACATGGCAAAGGTAGCTAAAAGGCGGACTGCAAATAATTCCTCACCTACAAACTGAATTCCCTCTCCAACCTTGTGAGCATAATGAGGTACCTTTACCAAGTTTGGTCAGAAATCAGCTTAGCTTTGAGGACTGACTCAAAGTTTCTAGTGACATGCAAAAGGGCAGGGAAGCAAACATCATTTCCTTTCCGAAGCCATTCCATCAGGGCAAGGTTTAAATAAAAACAAAATTTAACTTCCAAAAACTGACCACTCTACACACTCTGGCACTTGTCAGACAAATTTTTTAAAACAAGTCATAGACTCATAGAATGGTTTGTGTTGGAAAGGACCTTAAACAGCATCAAGTTCCAACCCTCTGCCATGGGCAAGGACACCTTCCACTAGACCTGGTTGCTCAGAGCCCCATCCAGCCTGCCTTTGAACTCCTAAAAGGAGAGATGAGTAAGTGCAGGTAAAGCAGCCTTTATTTGGAGATATTCTGTTTCCTAACACTCCCTAAATGCCACATTACAGAAATTGCCCTGCTTAAATGTCAGCCTGCAGAGGTTGATTCCTGGAACAAGAAACACCAGCACACCTCTTGCTGCTACAAGAAAGTTCACCGGGCAGAGGAAATGAAAATTCCTGCTAGCATTACTAAGTAACTGTTTAAAAAATACATCTCACATTTCAAATTTAGGGCTATTTGGCACCTAGCAATTGGTAACTTTCCCAAAGAACGTGCAGCCTACGGGACAAAGACAGGGAGGTAGGGATGCTAACAGACCAAGATAGTTCACTGCCTGCCTCTTCCAGGTTCTAAGCTGCTGAATGCTGACCAAACGACTTGCAAGTAGCATTTTTGAATCATGTAAGTTTTATTTTATTTGAAAAAATTTTAAAAAGCATACTTTTGGGAAAACAAACAAATAAAAAATTTAAACACTGTACCTAAGTCAATAAATATCACGATGTGAAAAGCATTTAAAGCATTAATGTCTGAAGTATGCCCTGTAAACGAAATCAAAAAGTCATGCTGACCTGTAAATGTTAACCTGGTTTATTGTTTTGCTGATCATGAGACATGCAGTAAGTAGCAGATACACACCAGCACCTCATAAATCAGTCAGACAAGTCTAAGGAATAAGCCTTACAAATATAAGTACGTGTAAGGACCAAGTGTAGCTGGAGCCAAATTAACCTTAAGAAGTTGGAAACAGCAGTTGATGTGTGGGTGTTTTGTTTGTTTCAGGTTTTGTTTGAATTTTTGGATTTTTTTTTAATCCCAAAGAGCTTTGCTTGTTTTAGTAGCATTCTTGCTTTTGACAGAAGTTTTAAATCAGCATAGTTCTGGATGAGTGAATCTATACTGACTCACACTGGTTTATGGTATACAAGGAACTGGCCAAGCTCTGCACATACTAGAGTGAAAAACATCATTTCAGAATTCCACTAAAACTGGATTCTGCTTGTTCAGCCATAATCAATAGACAGGAAACACAGGCATTAAAAAAAAAATCTGCACCTGATTACATAATAAAATTAATTTGTGCTAGGCTACACCTACTAACTGATCCAGTAATAGCCCCTTCTTATCTAGGGGTCAGGTCACGTACCTGGAAAAACAGAAACATAAAGAGGTACTAGTCTTTTTTTTTTCCTATGCAGTTAATCATCGAGATGCCAACAGTCCTCATAGCATGGTTTGGCTTTGTCTGCATTAGGATTTAGGGACATACACTTCGTGTTACACAGAGTCCTATTTTAAACTAACAAGCAAAACCCCCACCTCAATCTTCATTACACTCAAAGAGTTGAAACAGCTGGTTTCTCCTGGAACTCAGCAAATGCTTAGTACAATTTGTTTCTTCTTGCTGGTATCAGAAATACTGCTTGCCAGTCCAAACTAATACCCCAGTTCAAACGAGAACATTCAATAGGGGAATTCAGCCCTTTGTTTACAGAAGGGGCGTGAGCAGAAGGCAAAGTCAGCCCTCCACAGGCCCTGTAAGCAATGGTGCCTTTCTCTCCTGATGAAATGAATTGAAACTCTTCCATGAGACTGTTATGAATAATTTCATATTCAACTTATTCTTCTCCCAACATGCTCAAAGGGCTTATTTTCCTGTGATGTTATCAGAGTCCATATAAATCAATACTAAAGACTATGGACCACTTTCACCACTGTGCTATGCTGCTGCAATGTCATTAAACAAATGTCCTTTCTAATCCAGCATTAACAGATCACACTGAGCTCTGAAACTGGGTTCAGCCTGCTCACGATGTCTAAATAGAACTTACCAAACCAAACCCAGTGACACTGACATTAATCTCAAGCAATGCGGCTGTGAATCAGCCCTGGTATTTTTGTTTGGTTTTCATGGCTTGCCTCTACCAGCACTTGTATCACGGAATGTCGGCATGGAACTTCTGCCTTGGATTCATCACCAAAGCACATTTATTTCCATCAACTAACCTGAACTTTCCGTAAAAAGGCTTTTTTTATTTTAAAAGTAACACATGCAGAATTTGTAAGGAAAAAAAAATTAACATTTTTAAAAGGCAACTTCCTGTTGATTGGAACATCATTTTTTTGTGTAGTTTGATATTATTTGAAATTATGTAGTTTGATAGGCATTCTTCTTTTTTTTTTAACTGTTGTTCTTTCTTTCTGGGTATACGTGGCAGCAACAGTTTCAAAGCCTTCAGTAAAAGCTTCTAGCCCTGTATTTAAAAGGATATTTAACCGAAATCCTCCTTTTATTTATTATAGATGCTTTTATATCTTTTGTAAACCATATCTTCCCTCAAATCTCAAATGCTGCGTAATAAATGTTAGATAAAAATAAATCTGTCTAAATTTACCATTTTGCTCATACTCTCTGAAACATCCTGTTCTTAAGCAGAACATTAGAATTTAAAAAAAACCAGCTTAATGAGGCAGTGAGAGAATCAGACACCTGTGCTTTATTCCCAGATCTGTTGTGTAAAAGCAGTTCAATTTTCACTTGCCAGTGACTAAACAGACAGAAGACACAGAAAGAGCTCAGCACTGGGGTGCTCAGGTCTGTCATGCACCGTCGTGTGTTGGTCATGGTGACTCTGTGTGATGCCCCCATGAAGACCAGCACAGCCCAGCAGGACAATTCCCAAAAAAATAAAGCCATCAAAGGAGTACAGTTACCAGAGAGACACCAGGAAAATGGGACTCTCTCATTTGCTAATGGCGAGGTGGCATCAGGCACTTTCAGTCACATCTTGGGTCTCAAATCCTTTAATGCAGAACAGGTCACTATCATTTCAAACCATGATCAAAAGAGATTTCAATCAGCCACTCACCCAGTGAAGTGCTGGGTGAGAGACCTTAGCTCAATACCATCTTCCCTTACCTCGACCAAGACCAAAATATTTTTCCACAGATGACTGAAAAGCCCTGGATCAGACACAAGGGAAGGAAATGTGATGCTGCAGCCAAGGCAGATGCAAGCACCCAGGAAACTAAACCCATGCCTTCAGCTACAAAGGCCACTTCCACATTTGACATTTAGTGGTTCCCTAGACAGAAAAATGGCCTCATCTGTTGCAGGGTCAGGAATTTTGATGGCAACATTCCACTACTGCATGAATAACTTTCCTCTGGTGCTAAGGAGTCCGAATTCTTCTTTTACACTAAGCAGTTAACTTTTTGAGACAAGTTGAGGGAACTTTTTCCTCCAGGAAGAAGTAACAGAGTATTAGCACACCTTCCCAGAGGTAAGAACTTTTACTCCTCCTTGAACTCAAGTTTTAATTAGCCTGAGATGAAGGTATGGCTATAAGATTAATGGGGGAGAAGAACAGAGGGACAACCATGCAAGTTATTGCTGCAGCATGGCAGTATTAATGTCAATAGAGATTAGTATTAATAATGAATGTTTGGACAAATGAAATTAAGATTTTTTTTACATATGGAACCATAAAAAGCAAAAGCAGCAAAAAGGATTCAAGTGCTCTAGAAAATAACTCAAGTTTATTATATTTCTGCTTATACATGAAAGTAAGGACCATTAGCCACAGGAGAAGCCTCAGATGCTATTTATCATGGAAATATAAAAACAGATCCATTCACTAATGGATTACAAATGACAAGACACAGCCCACACATTTCACTGGGTCTTGATCTCTCAAGTCCATTCACTCACTGTATTGTCAAGAGAAGAGCTTAACTGTAAGGCTCATCACAATTTTTTTATTCAATTACTTTAGCAAGAAGCAGGACTTTACCTGTGTGATATATCACTATACCAACATTACTGATCTAACTAATATAGCTAATCTGCTACATTATCATACATTATTGTAATGAAGGAAAGCAGGACCTGGAGAAGCATGCCATAGTCACAACCTAGCACCAAAAAGCCATCCGGCATCTACAATCTGTGACGTGCCGCTTGGCTTTTCTCACTCACACAGCTGCACTATTCTGGTTTGTTAGATGCATTACTTCATTTCAGTGTATCATCCTGACCCAAGGAAAACAGTTCTGACTTAAGTGGAACGTGGGGTTGTTTCATTCAAATAGATTCAAGGGTCTAGTTCCTGCTACTTGCAAATCAAAGCAGCGTCTTTCCAAGAGCACGGCTACTTCTCATGCTGAGCAATGGGCTTGCACTAAGTATCTAATGAAGAACTGCAGATAAAAAGCAGATTTCATGAACCAAATGATGGGTATGAGGACAGAGAATTCACTAGTTCTTGCTTCATGAAGATCTCTCACTATTGCCAGTCAGGCTGCAGGCAGGTCAGAGATGCTCAGGGAAAAGAACACTTTATAACCTAAACAAGCAGTGGGAAACAAATAAAAAAAAAAAATTTGCGTGCACAGCACTACCCGAAACAGATCTGTAACCACACACACAAGACTTCCTCCTGTTTGCTCAATTCTTTTGCAGTTTTATGTAATGGTTTTAATAAAGGAAACAATGATCAATAAAATCACTTCCCACAGACTTCTACACAAAACCATCTCCAAGACCTCTGGCATACTGCTGGCCTCTAAAATCAAATGGAGTAACAATACCAACGCAAAAACTGATAATTCCCAAGGCATTCAAAATTTAGGAATATTTAGTGGTTTGGAACTGTCGTCTCTTGCATTCTGTTTTAAAGGCAAATTTCTAATGCAGCACACATTCAAAACCCCTGGCACGGCCTCACTGGGTTGTAAGCTCAGTCTGCGGAAGGCAGAGTCAAAATTTACGCCTTAGTCACCTGAGAGGTACATGGAGATTTGCACAGTACCACTTCTCTGCATATGTTGTGACCAAGGCAACAATTACTCTGGGGACCAGCGTAACAAAAGGAAGAGCCTTTACAATCTGCAGAGGTATCTCAAACTGAGCATTGTGCCTTACAAGTTTCCTGTATCAAGAGGTTTTGTGGGTTTGTGGAGGGTTTTTTCAAATACATTCAGCTCTGCACCATTAAAAATAATTGCAAAAATTACAGTGATTACACTTCATGAAGTGATTTCTAACTTGTTATGCTGCACTATTTGCAGCGAAAGCATTAGTACTTGTAAGGAGGACAGAGACTGCACACAGATGTGAAGTATTTATAACACCTATCTATGCACAATTATTCTAAACAAAACTCTCAGATACGTTTTGTATTTAACAGACAATCTATCAAGGAAATAATACACACCATGGTGGTATCAGGACAGACTGCTGATGCCCTTGTTACACACTCTTACATGTTTAATAATAAAGGAGTGAATTATGATTACAGAAATTGAAATGAACTTAAATACTCACCAGCCTGTGTTTGCGTGCAGACAAGTGAAAACTTTACAGATTATAGACTTTATCTATTAAAAGCTATACAGAACTAGAAAGAAGTACCAAAGGATATACTGATACACTTGTACTTCCTTTTCACACAAAAAAATCCACATCACACACAGCTGAAGAAGTAAAAATGCTTCTTCAGGTTTGCTGAGAGGTAACATCACACTGCACTGCTGTGAACAACTAGTCACTTCTGACAGTGCTGCCCTAAGAAGTTAAACTAGTTTCGTAATAGTTTGGGTGAGTATGTGTCTTAAAAGTCTCACCACTTCACATAAAATTCCACCTGATTTCGAAAGGTAATGGACCCTAACCCACATGCTCTCAAAAGCCTCAAGGATCATCTCTAGCAAACACACTGAATGGCCGCAAGGCTTCTAAACTATACTAACTCTTGGTCAATACAAATACAAGCACAAACCCCCGGAAGCACACAACCACCAGAAATATCTATTCCATGTGAGACATTTTTGAGGCAATAGTTAAAAAAAAATGCATCTCAGGGCCGTGAGTACCCCAGGCAATTTGGATCCTCAGAACCTTCCTATATAATGCATTATACCTGAAGCGTACACCAGAAGAAACTCCTCAGTGCAGGCTACATTCACTCGGACCCAAATCACTACAGCAGCCTTGCCTCTGTTCCCAGAGTTACCTTTAGCAAAGCCATTATCTCCCGAAGCAATATTGCTCTGACAGGAGAACACAGGAGTCTCATGTTTTATGGGCAGCCAGTGGGCAGCTCCAAGCTTGAAGTACTGAAATACTATCTTTTATCACCAGAGAAACTGAGGGAAAAGATGAGTCTTGCAAAAGCCCTCCCTGTTCCACAAGAAAAGCATGTACAAACAAATTAAACCCAGGCAGACATTGCAGGTAAGGGTCCACTGAGGGACAGATGCTTGCCTCCTCCCTACCCTAAGGACTAATTGTTTATCAGATATAAAACATTTGCCCTGTTATGAAGGTCTTCAAAACACAATCAAAAATGTACAGAATGCCTTTGTTTCCAACTTAATAATCTAGTGTTTTAATAAGTTTTCCAGAACAGAACAAATTAGTGAAATGGTAGCAGTTCCCAGCCCTCCCATTCTGCTAACTGCTCCTCAGGAATACCACTGGAGAGCTGAAACAATATTTAAATTTGCTTCCACACTTTTTAATAGCTTTTTTTAATATTTGTCACAAAGCAGATACTAAGCAGAGCGAAATGTCTGCTTTTTCTGACTTAACTGCACCTTTCCAGAATGGCCTACACTACTTCCTTGTAAATGCAACTGAAGAGTTGCATTAATATATTGTATGAACATCACAAAAAAGGTAACGTATTCCAGTATAAAAAGAAAACAGCTTAAGGATAAATAAATTTATAATTAGTCAACAGAGATCAATAATCACCTCTGCATTGAAAATAAGTTTGGGTTTTTTTTCCCTAAAGCCTGTTATGACCAGATACGCTAAACCATTTTTCCATACTTGTTAAAGCCAGCTCCTTGTAGACTATGCAGTAAATGTCAGAACAAAAAAAAAAAGACTGTTTTGGGACCAAAATGCCCCCAGTCCATTAATCAGGTTCCAGTTCTAATATGGAGCAAAGCCCATCTTTTGCCATTCACTTCACACTTTTCTAGTAATATTAATCGAAAAAGACTGCAAAATTTTCCTCTCTTACTCTGCTTCCTCCCTTCCCCATATACTAAAACATCAAAATTACTACAAAAGAAACCTGATTTTTCACAATACTTATACTGCATTGCATCAGATTTATTTAACAGGACTGATTCCTGTCACCTAACACAGAAAAACTCAATGGAGCTGCAAAGGCCTAAGTGATTTTCATCTAATTTGGTTTTGAAAACGTGTCACTGTGCATCTTCTGAACACTGAAGTCTAATTTACATCTTTTTATTACAATGCAACAAACTACCGTGGCCTGGGTGTGTGTGTGGAGGTGTGTGTAGCTATTACGCTCCAAAATCCAGCTAGCACTCCAAGTGTAACCAGTTCCACACATTCCGCCTACCACCCCATTGGTGGCCACCTAATCTGCTGGAGTGTGTGAAAAGAAAGTTGTTGGTGGGGTGGTTTTGCTGTTGTTGTTGTTGTTTTGGGGTTTTTTTCCTATTTGGAGAAGAGTATGTTTCACCTCAAGCGGCAAAAAAAAATTAGATTTCATTTAAACTACAAAATAATAGATTTAATTGAAGTCATTATTTGCTTAAAAGTTTTTTCTTTCCCCTATCTAGCTCCTTCAAACTTTGTTAATCTTTGACTGTTCTGCTCAAACCAGATCTAATCTTTCTTTTTTTGAGACACATTTTGTTTTCCTGAATAGCTTTAAAGAACAGTCTTTAATAAAATTATCACCATTTTGTTAGACAAGAGTGAGACAACTTTACTTCCTAACAAAAATGGTGGTGAACAAAAGGGAAGAAATTTGCTCTGATGAAGGTAGGTTAGTACTTCTAGTGTTGTCTTCTGGGGGAAAAACACAGAACACCCTACACTGCATTAGAGTCAGGAAAGAAGCACTGAGGAAAAACAAAGCAAAACAAAACAAACAAAAGAAATTGTGGACATGCAAGTAAGACAGGAGTTACCTTTTTCACTCTTTTTACTGCCAAGATGATGGTAATGACCGGGATGATAACTGTTAAGTCAGAACCAGCACCAGTTTGCCTTCCAGCAAACTATTGTCTGTTGAATTCGCAGCAAAACCAATCCCAACCTTTCATGTGTTCCTCCCAACCTTTCTGAGTTACTTTTACAAATTAATTAAAAGACACTTGTTAGGAAAATCTAGAATTCACTGGATATTGAATCAACTATTAAATACCTGGAAGCTAGCAATACCTTACTTGTATTACCAATTCAGTGTTCCCACTGTAAGACAGAGATTAATGCAAGAACTGCATTTTAGATGCACATTTAACTGAGTGCTCCAGGAGTTCTGAATTGAGTCCATAAATGGCTTATTTTCCAGCATTTCACATTACAAATAAGATCCACTGACCTTTAAGAGGGTGCAGAAAAAAAAGAGCAAACCAAAGTCTGATTTAACTATAACTTTCTGAGCACAAGTTGAAGCATTTTCAATTATCTTTTATCAAATACTCAGTGAAACAGAGGAGATTAAATTAAGTGCACTTCAACTGAATCATTTTCTGCAGAATCAAGCAGTCTCAAATTGCTCTGCAACTTGATAAAGAGTAGAAAATCCTGCATGTAAGTGAAAAGCAAGTACAAATGTATTATATATTATATTTGTATGACACAAAGGCTTTTCTAAGATTAATATTATCTTAGCATTAAGAACGTAAAGATACTAATGTTTACTGAGTAGGATTTATCACACAAGAAACAAAATCCTTTGTGCTTAATTTCTTGAACGTGTATTAACAAAGTCCAAGACTGCCGCTGGGAATTTCCCAAAGCACCAAAGAATCCATGCCTTTTCCAGATGCGAGCAAGTCAGAAAGCTCTAACTCCAGTTTCTCAAGTTTTATCACTGTCAAACATGTTGTCACAGAATAATGTTCACATTTTTCTTGGTTTAAAGATTAGACTAACAATAACTTCAAAGACTGCTGGGTTAATTGCAACATCATCCATAAAGGAGGAATGTGGATCTAAAAGATCTGTCCCCCTGCTCCCTCAGATGCAAATAATGTTATAGTTTCCAACCTTCCTCATGCTAGTTCAGTATAGCATGTCCTAATTAAACCTAACAAGTCAAATAAACACATTCATTTTTAGTAATATTAATTTTTGGCTCTTGCATTCTCACTATTTTCTACCCGAGGTATCATCAGACATGTGCTTTGGCAAAACCTGCACCATCTCAAGACCCCTGCCCTGATGTTATCTGGTACAGGTATAATCTTACTGAAAGCCTGTGGAGAAAATCTGAAAACCAAGAGACTCGGCTGCACAAAGGCAATTACCACATTTTTAAGGCCGCCGAGTCCAAACCCAGACCTGTTTAATGGTTATGTTCTGTGGGATACATTCAAGAAACACAGTACATGGGCATCCAGTCTTTTTTCACTATCTGAGGATCTTAAAACTCATGTTCCTTCCCTAATAATTTAAAGGTATTTATATATTAAAATGAATATGTAATGGCCAACGCGGAAGGATAAATTCTACATTTAAAGCTTTAAAATCAAACTTAACTGCTTCTAATTTAACTCCTTTGGGGAAAAAAGAATCCCACCTACTTTCTAAAATCTCAGTCTTACAAAAAAAATTATTTCTAAATTACTTTAGTCCTATGTTCATACTTCATATGTTGGCGATATCGCTGCCAGAATCTACCCTGCTTATAGTTAGGGGCAGATACACAGGAAATCCATTAAACCAAAACCACAAATTCTTAACCAGCAACCATCAGTTGAATCAGCAACCCTGGCCAACAGGACAAACAAAACACTACTGAATTTATGATCTTAGTATTTCCCTCTTCTGCAGGCAGCCAGAATAATCTTGACACATTTATGTACATCAACTTTAGCAGCAGATGTCAAGCAAGTTAACTTTTTTGTCTATTCCCCATCCACCCCAAGCTTAAAACCTTCCAAATGGAATCCCTGAATGTTTCCTGGCTAGAAGCTATGTATGAAGCTATGTTTTCAAAAAGAAAAAAAAAAAAAGAAAAGTAAAAATTGTTTGGGCTAATCCAGCAAGCAAGAAGAAAATGTTGCTCCTCACAGCAAATGCAAGGCAGGAGATGATGAATGGGTTTTCTGAGGTTCACAAAGTCTCAGAAAATGGAAAGAAAATATTGCATATCCATCTTTTCCATATGAGGGACTGCGTTGTTTTTTTATATTGAGACAACATAGATAAAACTTACTATGCCTTCCTCTACAAAGAAAGGGCCTTGGCAGAGATCCTGCAAGAAAGAACTGATCTAGTTTCCACAGCAGTCCCTCTTACCTCAAACTTCACCCTGAAATGTTGGGGATGCATGTTGGATTGCTTCCAAATTTGCTCTTCTCTTTGGAACTTCAGACTCAATAATGAGATGAACATCATGAAACCACAACTCCAGCAATGCTCAAATATAGCAACTTCAAAATGAGTTAGATGTAACTGACAGACATTTTAGCACACAAGGGCTGCTTCTCCGTGCAAGGAACCAGGTCTATAAGCAAGGAATAAAGCATCATTTTTCATATGGTGCGGAAGAGCTGCATTGCATGAAACACTTAACAATTCACTTAACTGAACGAACTTCTTACATCTTCCAGCAAAATACAACACAGAAGCACACTGAAGATGTACTTATTGAAAAAAGATTGCCACAGGGAAAACAATGACTATCAAAAAGCAAAATATATATACACATATGTTAATGGAAACAGCTTAAAGCCCTCTCCTCTGGAATTCAAAATGAACTTGCAATCACACTGCATTCCGTTTTCTTTTTCCATCACTAAGAAGTGAAGTCTGCCATTCACATCATTTAACTCTACCTGGTTACCTGAGAAATGACATTTCAAATGCAGTATTTGAAAGACAGTCTTGGCCCCACCTCTCAGTGCTCAGAAGCACAATTTGAAAAACCCTAATGGTAAAACACAAGCACAGAATAAATGCATCTATGAGGCAAGGACAGAACAGGGACATGCATGTTTCTCTGAATAATAGGCTGGTACAATTAACTAAAAATACAAAAGGACAAAATAAGACCACATCCAGAAACACCAAATAATCTCTCCTGCAGCAGTAACAGACAACACTCTTTTTCCAAATACTGAGGAGCTTTATAAAGCTAAGTTTATCCATAATGCACGGACAAGGCTATCATTCAAAGAGGAGGCTGTATTGCCTGCCTTTGCCTTTTTAATACTGATGTTTTTCCTTCCCTTAACTCCTTTTCATGAAGGCTTGGGCCCAAGGAAAGGCTTGCTCATTTACAGAATTGAAAATAACCCCAACATCTGGTAGATTCCATTAGCTCAGCTCTCCAACGTTTGCCACAGAAGCCAGGCAACATTCATCCTCATGGGCTCCTCCAAGAAAATTCTTAACGATTTCTTCCTCCTAATACAAGGATTTCAATTAGAATACTTCTCTTCTTCTTAGGAACACGTATTTGTAATATCGCATGTCAGCCTGCAGGACTTTAGAGCTCTCATGGTATCAGAATAGCTGCGGGTTGGATGAGGTTTGTCTGTGGGCTGTTTTTTTTTTTTGGGGGGGGGGGGTGTTTTTTGTGGGCTAACATTTCAAAACAAACATCTAATATCTCACTACATTTATATAAACAAGAATCATCATCATAATACAGCCAAGCTATTTGGTAGATTAGGATTAACTTCTACTTTTAAAAACAGAGGAACATAAAAACCTGAAATTGAGGAACTTTCTAAGCCAAGTATACTTTTTGTACTTGCTATCAATGGATTTCTCCCAGATTCACTATCTGAATTCTTGCAAACTTTCCTCATGGTTTACCACAGCATTCAGAACAGTCGTATAGTTTAACTATGCTATTTGGTAATCCAGAGCTCCAAACACACGGGATGTAAGCACACACTGTGCAGCGATGTCTTGTGACTTGTCCTTTGTCTTTCCCCTAGTGACGCCTGCCACTCCATTTGCTGTGCACTACTTAGGCCTACTGAGCATCAGGCTCCTGCCTTCCCAGAGTGACCCATGGGAAGATGATCCTGGAAATACAAGTAAGGGACAAGAGCCAGGTCAGAACCCAGCATGGTAGAACTGTAATTTTCTCATGTTTTCCATTCCCATGGGCGCACTCACATTTATCTATATCAAACTACATTTACAATTTTGTGGCTTAGTTGAGCAGGATTGTAAGAGTGTTGTGCAATTCTTTAGAGCTGGCCTTTAACTAACCTGAATAAATTAGTACTTCATTACCTCACTGTTCACCTGCTCTTCCAAATCATTTATATAGCCAACACAACAGGGAGTAGAAATCTCATTTCTTCCAGTATGTTATTACAACGTTTCCAGCTTTCCACAGTTGATACTGCCTATTTCAAAATTTATTTATACTTGAAAGTTACTGTTTAATTTGACATTTAGGGCTACAGAACACAGTGCTTTTCTGCAGGGGAAAAACACCCCACTGTCTTACTCATACTCTTCATTTCTGGCAGTCTCTCTCAGAAACACTTTGAAACAGAAACAACTCATCGCCGAGATCGTTACCCTGAGATGATGCAGCCTGCATGAAGGAATGAGCTATGTGCCGTTATGACTCTTGCAGTAACAGACCTGATTCCAGCTTCACACTGTTACAACACATCACACTTTGTCCTTATTTTATTCCTCTTGAGTCCATTAGGAATGACAGTTTGATCCATTATCAGGGACTTGGCTCAAAGGGAATGTAAAATAAGGAACTCCAACTTCAGGATAAGTACTGCACCATACTACTTAGAAAACTAGAGCAAGCTCATTTAAATGTCATTTCAGTACACAAAAAGCTTTTTCCATGTTTACAATACACATTCTGGCTTTTGCTAACATCCCATTTTATAGAATTTCAAGTCAACCTGCTACAGCAGCCTCACAGTAAGATGAATTAACTATCTGGTGGGCCTCCTGTCCTGACGACCGCTGAAGCACAGGGATTTATTCTGAAGAGCTAACAAGAGTTAGCAAAACACAGAATGCAGACCTGGTGAGACTTCACACATTTAAGCAAGGTAGTAGGTAAGAAGAGAGAGGAAAAGCAGTGAAACAGCTGAGTGCTTATACTTGTAAAGAAATCTAACTTAGCAGCTTATGCCTAGTAAGGAGACAGTGCGAGGCCTGCAGTTCAGTTACTGAAGATTAATAAAGGAGGAACTTCTCATAAACTTGCATGGCCAAAGCTTAGATTAATGCCTAAGACCTAACAGATGGAAGATTAAATTAACAGCCACAGAAATCAGGAATAAAACTTCCAGTCAGCATTTCTTGGTTTCATGCAATACCCTAGTTACAGTAAAAGATAATAATGGATTTACCTCTGTGCCCATCAGCTGCAGCAACTGATACTTTTTAACATAATAAAGAGGAAGTAGAAACTAAAAACTGGGTCTAAGTATAAAAACAATATAGGAAGTGACAATCTGCAGAGCACTAAGAGGTTTGCCTGAAGCACAACAGCAAAAGGTGCATATCACGTGCTATAGCAGTTAACCCAGGAGGAAAACAGGTCTCAGGTGAACTGAGAAAAGGCAAATTTTGAGCACAAAAGTAAATACCTTGTCAAGTATCTGCATAAGTCAGGGGTGTGAGGAAATCAAGGAGGTGATTATTCTCCTATACAGTGAAGAATCCCAACTGTTCTTGCAGTCTCTTCACACTACACAAACATTTCAGAAGAAAATATGAGAGGCCAGCATAGGAGGTCTGGGGTCCAACTCACTACAGCTTATCATGCCTCATAGCTAGAAACTGGGTTAAAGACCGAAACATGAAATGAATCTCTATTCATAATACCATCTCCCTGTATTGTAGCCATATAGCATCATTCATTAGCAGAGATTTCATGAAATACCTAAAGAGGAAGATAATGGTAATGTGGGATAGAAGGTACAGGCAAATATGAGCAACCAGTGTGAGTTACAAGTTAGTTAATTTCATATTTCCTAAAAAATCTCTTCCTTCTGTGATTTTCTTAGTGGTTTTCTGTTTCATCTGCCTTTTCAGATTTTAACAGACGTTACTGCTTGTACTAGAATGCAAGAATGGTAGTGCAAAGACCTCAATCAGAAATTCAAAGAATGGTTTTGAGGAAGAGTGTATTTCCTCTTCTAACTCTGAACTGTACATTGGTCTTGGTCTAACTTCTTCACACAGGTAGCTTATCTTTCCCTTTCTTCCCCTTCCTTAATGACAAAGATGGGAGTGGTCCTACACCTCTGTGTGCCTTTTTTTCATTTAACTAACTGTGTTGCAGACTCGTAGTCAGGAGCATTTCAGAGGCCTGCATAAAACATTTAGTTGCCAAAATACTTATTTTAATGGCTTTTCAACCCATGGAAACGTGCTTATCGTGGTATCCTTAAAAATCTCTTCACACATCACACTTTTAGAGTCTTTCACTGGCAATGCATCTTCACAGGCAGAATATTTTCAGCACTTCAGTACTGGGAGGAAGGGAGAAGAGATCTGAGAACTGCAAGCCCGCAGAGCAAAGGACACACGGGGTATCCAGACGTGGGCTTGACAGAGGTGCAGTGTCTGCACAGTTCTCTCCCTGTTCACTCAGAGTTTAAGGCTTCTGACAGTCACCCAGAGATGCCTGTTTGCTTGCACGTGGATTCAGACAGCCCTAGCGACACCAATCTGTCACTCCAGTCCAGTAGCAAGGGGAACATCAGCTAAGGGAGACTGCAGTGGAAGACACAAGGTCAAACAGCAGGAAAGAAAACCAGAAGAGGCAGCAGCCTGTGCTCCAGTCTCCTGTCACTCCAAATAAAGTGACTGCAGAAAAGGCTGCACAACAGCATGAACTGATAAATGTGACTAAACAACTTAATCTAAAGCAGAAACCTGTACTACTCTAATTTTGAACAACATCTCTAACATTTTCATTAATCTTGCATTATTTGTCATTTATATCTTTAGAGACCCACAGGTGGGAAAAGTTCTGAAGCTGAGGTCTGTGTGGACAATTGGGTGTTGAGCATCTCCAAGGATGGAGACTCTACAACATCTCTTTACCATGCTCTCATTCCAAGGGGACCAAAAACCCTAGATTGGTATCAACAGCCAAACTACACAGGGCACACTCAGCATGACTGAGGGAGGAATCAATTAAAAGAGAGAGACACTTTGATTTAAATATATCTACAGAAGAATGAAGTGAGGGGAGTATTATTTCTGAAATAAGAAACCAACAAGCATGCTCTTGAGACTTAAAATTAGGTAATGACAGGTTTCAGGTGTGATACTGCTGCCTCCACAATAAGAAGGCCAGTCAGTATTTCTCATTCTCTGTTTTAACATATCCTTGCAGTCAGTTACAGCAAGAACTAAAAGATGTATCGGACCATTTCACAGACCTGTATTCCCTACTGCCCTACTGTCTAGGAATTATCAAGAGAATAAGATGTGGTCTTCCAAAACTTCTCTCTTCAACACTGTTGACTTGTAATCACAAAACTGGGTGACACAAATGCACACAGAAGACAGAAAAGCTTTACCACTTGAATACTTGGCCTTTACACAGTCAGCACCTCCAAAATCCTTGTTCTTCAATGACTACCATCACTGGCCTACTTCTTTAAATGGAATAGACAGCTGCAAGAAGCCATGAGAAACTTCATATTCCTTTGAGCACTGGCATTACTGTCCCTCGTTAACAATCAATAAAATAAATCCCTGCATGTGCCCTTCACTTGGCCACCATCAGAAACCAATACTGAGAGGAATGAGGAATGGTGTGCTCACCTGCCCCTCTCAATGCTGCAGCCAGGGAAGGGGAGAAGCTGTCTGGGGGACCTCTGGCAGCTACTTCACATCTACTTTAAAAATCTCCTGCAAGTGCCAACTGCATAGATTACACAGCTTTTTATCTGCTTTACAGCAAACAAAGCAGTTGCCAAGATAAAGCCACTGTGTGCAACCCAGCAGGGTTACAAACACACAATGGCAAATTTAAAAGGTAACAGGAAAAGCAATAACCTACTACTACCCATCCTCTCCTACCACTGTAAGACTATACTGGAGTCAGAGTTGTTGGTTTCAAGCCAAGGGATAAAAAGAAGTGGATCATCTGCAGGTGTTTATGCAATTCTGCTGTTCAGACAGAGCTGTTTGCTACCTCCTGTACCCTGACATGAGGGTTTGATTTTGCCAGGGGTTCTCTTCCCCTCCCATGTACTTTTATAACATTCCCACATACACAGGATTAGGACAACCCACTTCCATCAGCAACTCTTGCCAAACATTAGCATTTAAAATTAGGTTTAGATCATGTAACAAATCACAAAGGCACAAACAAAAATATTTCATCTAACATAGTGTTCATTCCAGTCATATTTTTTGACACTTTTCTTTTTCCTTGTCAGATTTTTTGGGACTGGAATGAAAGGCAAGCTAACAGAAAATGAGGTTTTTAGCCCAAACCTACCATCAAGATGTCTTCCTATCTCTTAAATCTCTTGTTATCCCCCATTAAGGACAGGGATTTACACAGCAGAAATTAAATGTCAGGTTTTAAAAATTACAGTTGTATTTTTTTTACTGGTTTCAACATGCTTTCGTCACTGTAAATCCGTTTAGCTTGTTGCTATCCCCATGACTTTCTTGCAAATACAGGTTTCCAGTTTGGGTTTATGTCTAACAGCAGCAAAAGCTGTCTGTTTTCTGTGTTTGGAGACAAAATATACGACATTATGCATCTAATCTATAGATTAGCATAAACAGCATAACCATCTTTTCACAGCACTTAGGAGAAAGCAGCTGAAACTCAGATGAACATACCAGATATGTTCATTTCCAAGTAAAATGTGGAGGAAGTAAGGGTTTGGGCCGAGTTCTGTTACTTAGAAAAGAGGAGTAGGGGGGATGCACTAAGGGTTTTTTCTCAAAATGTCGGACTTCCCTTATTTTACTGAAGACCTCTTCACATTTAGTAAACTAAAACAAGGATGAAAAAAGAACTCCTTGAGCTCTGCCTGACCCAGTTATGAAATTATAGTTAGGTCATATTTAGAATTTCAGAGATGACCTAATATACTGAACATCAAAGTTAGACCAACCTGTTTCTTTATGCTTTGTTAGATGAACCTAGAAGTTTGTTCAGTCAGAGGACTGGCTGTCTTATGCTCTAAACATTTCTGTCTCTGAGATGAAGCTGCTCCATGACAGCAAGCAAATTTCACCACTTTGCCATACACTCTTTCTTTGCCTACTCTGCATTTTATGTGAGAATCCAAGAAAACCATAACACAGATCACAAAACCATCTGGGTGACCGTGACAGACAGAACTACATTAAAGATCTTTTCAAGTCTCTTTGAATTTTCCATTGACGTAATAAACACTGAGACACTGTCCTAGAGTGAAACATGTTCCAGAGCAGAGACTTCAACTGCAAGACCATCCAGGCAAATCTCATTCCTAACATACAACTGCCAACAAATGTGCATGACTAACCCAGTATCTTTAGACTCACTCCACCAGAATTTTGACAGCACAATTGAGCTCTTTCTATGGTATGAATCTTAACTAGGTTACATTTGCTCGCCATGAGTGTGTTGCTCCCCACAGCCTAGAAAAGGAGATGAAGGCAATTAACTGAGGTAGAGACAAAAGGTAAAATGAATCCAGGCCCAGGTCTCTACACATCCCCCATAGAATCACCTCTCCTCTCAGCTAAGGAGCTACCATCACACATTTTCCCTAGTCAACTTAGTTAAAAGATTTGAGTCAGCAGAGCAAACCAAAGAAGATCAAAACCCCACCAGTCACAGTCCATCCTCTGTCTATATAGAATGTGACAGGAGTACACATAAACCTCTAAATGTAAAAGCTGGGCTGTCCACTCATTTGGTTTGAATACTTACGTGACAGTAAGGAGAAATGAGAAGCCTTTTTTTCCTCCTATCTATGGATCTTTCTGTGAATTTCTTTTGAAGATGGCAACCACACTACCCACATGCATAATGCCTACAAGCAGAAGAAAGTGTCAACTTCCACCAGCCTCCCACCAGCACAACTGACACCATCTGAGCTCTGAGGTTTAATCCAATTCAAGTTAACCAACCTCCTGAACCACACTCAGCAAAATATATTTTCCTTTTTCCTTTTCAGGAATCCCTTCTCCCCTCCCAAGGCTTTAGAACATTGCTCAGAGTCACTAGCTCTTTTGAAAACAGATTTTTTTCAAGTGACATGACAGACTGATCTGCAAGGAAGGCAAAATTAATGTCCTCATTTTCAACCCATATACTCAAGATGTAGTTTTCCATGTCTTCTACTAGACAGCAAAAGTAAGTATAAAACCCTGACAGTATGATAAATATCATTTAGAGGTAATGGGTATACTCTAAATGCAAACTTAATTAGAATAGAATTGAAAAGTTAAGCAGCCGTAAAAAAACATGAATAAAATATTGTCAAAAAGTACAGATAATGGATAAAAAAACCTATTCTTTTTCTCCCTACTCCTTTGCTCAAGTCTTTCTCTAAAGTCTGTTGCTTTTTTTTTTACAGACATGTTTTGCTCAATCATGCATTTGCTAAATTCTGAGTGCTGTAAGGCTTTGCTCCTAGGTTAAAAATCTGAGCTGATTTCTTCTCCTGGTGTAAAAAGCTTCTACAACAAAATAAATTCTAAGAGGACAGAAGCAGCTTTCTGCCTCACCTCATGGATTTTCACCTAGTCACCTCCCAGCTGCGAGACTCTACACGACCCCTCAGAAGGAGGATGGTCAAGAACTGTAGGAGCAGTACAGTCAAGCCTACACTGTTAATCTTCAAATCACTGCTTTAAAAAGATTTGCTGATGTAACCCCACATTTGAATTACAGCAAGTGTAATGTTCAAGTTGAGGACTGTACCATTTACAGGCTAATGCCTTGAAAACAAAACAAAACTAGCCTTGCATATAAAATACTTTTACATCAGGAGATGCGTGACTAGCCAAGCAGCAAGTTTTCGCAGTATTTCAGCTTTACTTTCAAATCTGTGTCAATATTTTTTTCTTTTAAAGGTAATAACAGATTTTCAGCAACACAGTAGAGTTTCTATAGATGCTGTCAAAAATCTACATTTCCAGCTTTCCTCAGAGCTGACAGGAGAAATTTTGTGTATTTCTGCTAGGTAAGATTAGAGTCACCCCAGCCTCCCATAAGAGTTCTTACACTTAATGAGCCCTTCCTTTCCCTTTCTGTGTTCACTTACTACAGCCCAGTCAGAGTTCAGAAGCACCAGTGCAAGTAACAAAAGGCATCATTTATCAGCACCCGAAACAAGCAAAATACTTCCTACTTAGGCAACTCTCCATTTCATCTGAACATCACAAAGTTAAAGATCATTTATTCATTTGGTTTAGTACAATGCAAAGTTTTGGAGTAGCTGCCCAATTTGCTTGTTTCTCAAAAATCAATTACAAAAGTCTTCTTTTGTGCAAATGCTTTATTTAATCTCTTCTCATTGTTAAACTTAAATGCCAAAAGAAAAACAAATGCAACTTCCTGCTACTGGGGAACACTGTACTGAGGACTTTTCATATATTTTCTTTATACTTACATTCTTACAAATTATGTATGTGAGAAGCAGATGATGAGCAGCAATTTGGCAACACTTCACCATCTGCTATTTGCAGATCTAGTCAAATTCAGAGTTAATTAAAGATTAAAAACAAGGACCGATACTGTTGAAGCAAAGAGCCATCTTCTTTCCTGGTATGACTGTAAATAAATAACTAGGGTAGGTTGTTCCCACTCACTCCAACACAATCATAAATCTGCAACATCATAAAGGCAACACAACTTGCACTCATAAAATACCTGTATATCTTCTATTTTAATTGAAAAAAGATACTAAAATCATGCCAGCTTTTTTAGAATGCCACAATCACAGCAGGCTATGCAAAGCCCTATTCAGGAAAAAGTCGATCAGTAAGAAACAGAAATTATAACTGAAAGACTCCTGTAGAAAGGGCTACTGAAAACATCAGATAGAGAAAAAGTTTAGTCAGCTTGTAACATCTTTTACCTTTTATGACATACATATTTAAGCAAGTAATAATTGATTAAGGGTGAATGAGGAATAAGATGACCCTGATGGGTCCCTTGCGTTACTACACTGATAGCAGGCTACCTACTTGTCATCCAGCCTACATTCCCTATGCTGCTTCTGCAACAACAAGCTCATGTTAGAACATCACCCTCCCTCCTCGGGGCTCCCGGACCCTCTTCTCTACGGCCTTACTTCAGCTGCCTCCCTCATTTACTGAATTTTTCCCACAGAGCTGCAAAAGAACAATGAAAAGATACAAAACTGGAAAGGGTGCAACAAGTCGTCCCAAGATGCTGACTCAGGCATATGAAGCAAAGGTTCCTGCTCAACTCTTTAGAGCAGTAACCTGAGCTTGGTGTTTCAGAATGGGTGGGAAAGCTCTGCTCTGTTTCCTCTGCTACCTGAGCCCGCAGCTGAGCTGTGCCAAGTCCAAAAGCTCACCAGGCTGCTGCACAGCAGCGCACTGTGGCTGGCTGCCAGGGAGAGCAGTGCTGGTGGAGCTGAGCTCCCCGGGATGCCGGCTGCCAGCTGCCCCTGCCTGCTGCTCAGCGCTCCTCAGCCAGCTGGAGAGCGATCCATGGAAACATCACAACTGCCAGGGTGCAGGACACGGGCAAGAAGGAGCCTCAGAGATGGGGAGCCAGCTTGGAGAATGCTGGCAGAGAGAGCAGGAGAGGGCTATGAGCTGAAAAAATGGGAAACTGCCCTCTCCCCAACAACCAGAAGCTGGTGATGGATTGAGAGATAATTACTGAAGAGTAATTATACTAGAAACAGATTACTTCTGTAGATTGCAAACAATTATTTTTTTAATTCAATGTCAAACATCAGTCTTCTTGCTTTCTCCACCTCATTTCTGTAGCAGTAAAAACTTTCAGAACTGGTTGTGTGAGCATCGTGGCCGCAATTAAGCTTTGGTTCACCAGCACTTCACTGAAGCTTGCCTCCTGTGAGAGTGTTACACAGGAAACAGGGCAAATAGGACTTTAGGGAGCCTGATTTGGGTTAAATACTCTTTTGTTTCAACTAAGAAAAGTTGAACCAATGGAAATTTTATGTCAAAATATTTAAGTTCTAAATGCCAACACTGAATTCTCCCCAACTTTTAAAATATCTCTCTGTAAGAAGTAAGCTACTGCATAAAATCAAAATTAATCCAGGAGTGCTTTAGTATTTCTAAAATAGCACTTTCTGCCACAAATACCATCTGAAAAGTCAGCTCAGTTGGTATTACGTGTTGAGCTCAGTCCTGGGTGAAGACTGTCGTGGTCTAACCCCAGCTATTAGCTAACCTCACATAGCTGGGGCTCTCTCAGTTCCCCCATGTCAGGATACAGGAGAGAATCGGAAGAGTAAAGTGAGAAAACTCAGACTGAGTCAAGAGTAACGTAATAGCTAAAGCAAAGGCCATGCACACAAGCAAAGCAAAACAGGGAATTCATCCACCACTTCCCACAGGCAGGCAGCTGTTCAGCCTATCCCAGGAAAGCACAGCTCCATCATACCTAATACTGACGGGGGAACACAAACACCGTCACTATGAACGTGTCCCCCTTCCTTCTCCTTCCCCCTGCTGCATATGCCAAGCAAGATGCCATTTGGTTTGGGATATCCCTTGGGTCAGCTGGGGTCAGCTGTCCTGGCTGTTCCCTCCTCAGCTATTTGTGCACCCACAGCCTCCTCGCTGGTGGGGTGGGATGAGGCACAGAAAAGGCCTTGAGACTGTGCAAGTGCTGCTCAGCAATAATGAAAACATCCCTGTGTTATCAACACTGTTTCCAGCACAAATCCTAAACAGCTTTATACCAGTTACTCTGAAGAAAATTAACTCTATCCCAGTAAAAATCAGCTGATCATTCCCCTCGAGCTGGTTACTGCACTTAGAGACTTGGTGTATCACATCTAAGACCATTTTTAAGCTGTGTTTCCACTGCAGTCTATTTAGTTCATGCTGTCTCTGTAGAAGATTTCCTGAAGTGAATATCAATGATATATCAGAGAAATACTGAGGTTAAAAAAGGAAATGCTGATTGCGTCACTCAAAGCATTCTCCTGACAGGGCAGGATTTCAGCTGTTTTGCACATTCCAATTTAAAAATATCATGCAGTAACTTTTTAAATTATTCTTGTCACTGATAACAGTTTATCAAGAGAGGCTTGAGGGTCTTCTGCTTTCTTCTTGACAGACTTCACTAAAATTTTTCATTTCATTAGTCAAAGTTTTATATTTCTATTTCGTAAACTTTCTAATTTCAAAACATTCCTTGGTTCCAGACCCTTAGCATCAGGTTATTCCTCACTTAAGTTAGCAACATCCATTCAGCCTTTCAGTTTCTAAGTACATTTAAGAGAGAGGAAAAACAGGTTGTAAACAGCAAAAATTATTTGATGTGTACAACCCTGAAACATAATGGAATCATTAAGGCCAGACAGACCTCCAAGATCAAGTCCAACCTTTATGAGGCAAATTTGAGATACTGTAATTGGGAAGGCTGTGGTGAGCAATTGGTGGGAACACCATACACAGCCCTGGTGACCTGCAATCAAGAAATAAACTCATACCCTAACAGGTGCAGAGCAGGGCTGTGATGATGATGACAGCAATCCTGGGTCTGTTTTATGAGAAGGTAAAAGAGTTTGCCTCCTTCTGCTAGGCAAAAATGAAGGCTGGGGGAAGAGAGGGACAAGATGGCTCTGTTGTCCCTACAGCAGGCAACAAAAGGGAAATACAGGCTGGAGATAAATATGGGAAATCTGGGTAGACAGTGCTGACCAGAGAACAAGTGGCTATTAATTGGGTCATCAATAAGAAGTTTGTCAGACATGAGCACTAAAGAGGTCTCACCCAGTCTTTGAATCCAGGTAGACTGAGAAATAAATCTCAACAGTGTTAAAGTGGAGCTTGAACCATTTCTGGAGAGCGCTGCAAGAATGCTAGAAGTGACAGATGAGTGGATTCAGTGCTCCAGGAGAGGTCCTTCCCAGTCCTGTAAGTTCCTCCTTTCTGCAATTTTAAAATAATCCCTCCAGACTCCCCATCAGCTGCCATTAACCGCCCTGCTAATTTCATCAGTGGTGTCATTCATACGGTGCTCTGATTTTGCAAACAAGCCCCAGAGTTCGCATAAGCAGCTCCCCAGAGGACTAGCACCTGCTATTTCACCATCAACAAGGGATTTACATACGCAGAAACACAGGCAAGAGCCCTGACAGCCATAAGCCATAAGGCTGGTAAGGCACTGGAACGGGTTGCTCAGGGAAGTTGTGGATGTCCCATCCCTGGAGGCGTCCGAGGCCAGGCTGGATGGGGCTCTGAGCAACGTGGCGTAGCTGAAGGTGTCCACAGCAGGGGAGTTGGAACCAGATGATCTTCAACGTCCCCTCCAACCCAAGCCATTTAAATTTCTTTTAAAAATAAATTTAAAGGCAGCTACAACAGAAAGAAGAGGACAGAGGCTCCAGATTTAGAGGCAGGAATTTCTTGGGAAATCAACATTTACAGCTATGGTTTGGCTGCAGCAATACTGCCCAGCACGGGCAACTCTTAGGCAGCTGTCACTCTAGCAGCTTTACTTGATAGTCACTATCTTTATACTTAATTTTGTAAGTATTTCCTCTACGTGATTTTAGTAATTTCATAGTGTGGAGACACATAAAATGACTTTATATATTTATATATATATAAAACATTCTTATCCAAAAGTTAATAAATATTTAGGAAAGTACTAGTGTATAGTAACCTCTCTACTAAATATAAGGCTGAAGACTGTTCACATACAGTTTTACTGGAAGAATTCTTATATTAGGTATAAAAGTATGAATAAATTACAGATAGTTTTACAATGTGGTTTAAATAATATTATGCCCCGTGTGCCTTTCCTTAGAGGGCTTTGTATAAAGGAATCCATTCTGTTGAGTGAGACACTTGCTTTTTGAGCCAGCAAGTCTCTTCCAGCTCAAAAAGGCAGAATAATTTTTCTAACCATTGTCGGGGGGTTTTTTCTATTTATAATACATTACCCTCAGAGATACTCTTTCCACTGTTTCCATTATGAAATCCTGCTATGTATTAGGTACTGCCACTTCAAAAAACTCATCTGATGTAAGAGGACAATTATTCCTACATTCATTTTATCACGTGAGTTATTCCTGCAATTTAACACACAGATGCAGGGAGACCAGAATTTTCATACGGGTATTTGTTTATAAAACTGAGTGCTTCCAACTTAAATTACCTTAAGTCTAACATTTTGGAACTTCTTCCACCACTATACGTTTTGTCACACTTAACTATGAAAATAAAGAACATTTCAACAGATGTGAGCTTAAAAATCTTAATAAACAGAACCAAAGTCCAATGTTCTACTACTTATCTTGGGAGGATAAAAAGCTTTGAATTGGATAGAAGAACATACTGCCATGTTTCTCAGAAAGTAGTTAGTTTAGGGTTGGGGGGCTGGGGTTTTTTGCTTTGTTTTGTAGCAATCCTAGTTTTTTTATCACTAAGATGCGTTCAACAGATTGAAGCACACTGAACAGCTTGGGTTTAGGGAACATTAGTATTAAGTATTTAAAGACTATTCACACCAATAGTTTTTTCCCCATGTTTAAGCATTTCAAGTTCCCAAATACGTCCTATTTGAAAATGCAGGCATCTTAAGAACATTTTTTTTTTGCTAGACTTTTCTGTTGTTTTCTTTTTCTTAGCAATGTATCATCACTATAAATACCTGAATTACTTCTAACTAAATTTTTAATAGTGGCATATATTTGAAACTGCATCACAGTGATTTGAGAGTTCACTTTCTGAACTGAAATTTTGACGAACCTTTCAATAACACTGAGGTTACCCCCTTAATAAGATGGCGAGAGAGAAAACAGAAATTGCTCAGAATTGAGCACTTCTGTGTTTACAATTCACATATTTCCTTTAGTTCCTTTTTCTCCTTCCCTTTTCACTAGAAAGAGTGCATACAGATTTAAAATAAAAGATTTTCTGTGTTTTGGGTTAAGGGTTAAAAGGGTAACGGTTCACTAGTTTAAGAAAGGAAAACAAAATACTCATCTGCAGAACAAACTGAACAAGTTTCCTATATATTCTCATATTTTGCACCGTTCTATGAACTAAAAGAAATGGCAGACCAAAATGATGGCCTGCATGCAGCCACAAACGCAGTAAGCAGATATAGTTTTGAAGCCTATACACTGACCAAGTCTCTTTCGTGGGAAAAGCCTTCACAAAATATACAATAACAACAAAACCCCACAAAATAATGAGATCATCCAGGTTTGCTTCTAAATGGGTAAGGAGGAGAAGGGGCCTCCCTTGTGAAATACTTTCCAGCAAGGGCAGCTCTGTGCTACATATGACAAGGATTACAAAGCTCAAACTATACAGAAGTCTGAAACTAACAGATGGCATCAGTCTCCTTTTTTCAAACTCAACAGGAACAAGCAAATCTAAGCTAGGAAAGCAAATACTTAAATAGTGCTAACAATTATCTGAGTAAAGAATGAACACAGATCAAAACACCCACACATCCATGTCCTGGTACATGCACAGCATGTTACTGCAAATGTGACATTAAGAAACCAAGGGGGAAAAATTTGGTTAACTTTAGTTATAGAAGATACTAGAAGAAATGCCAAAAGAAAGCTGAACACCAGCATTCAGATGGTGAGACCAAGTAAATTCTAAGTACTGGATCCTGTAAAAGACTATTCTGAAAAAATACATTATCAAGAGATCACTCTTATCTTTTCATTCCAGCACAAAGGATTATAATTTTTGTGAGCTGGGGAAATATTTCTACATGTATTTTTACCATCCTGCATATTTAATATAAAAAAAAATGAGGTGGCAGCTTCACTGTTGACTTCAGGAAAAAGGTAAATACCTACTTTATCCCTCCTTTCCTCAAATTTTTTCTAGGAAGCATGATGATACATGAACATTCAACCCCTACTTTTGATTTCAAAATGCATTTAAGCCTTCCATATTTTGAAGCAATAACACATTAATTTGATATTATAAAGAATACAAAACAGTAAGCCAATATCATCATCAGAACCCAGAATGCTTCGATTTTTTCCAAAATGTTTTGAGGCCAGATACAATTAAAAAGTGTAAGCCATAAAAAGCGGCAGCTCATCTTCTGTGGCCTTGAAGCAGCTTTTATTGACTCCATCTGGCTTGATATTAAAGAAGTGCTGAATAATAACAAAAGCCATTCTTTTTAGTTTCAGACTCCTACCACACTATTAAGCGGGTTTTTTTCCTTTTAAATACATGGGGTGGGGGTAGGTAATATCTCCCCTTACAGTTTGGAATGCAAATGGCTTGATTGTGAGAAGTCTGATTTGTCTGTATTACCTTCCTAAAAATATGTTAGCTGCTGTTGCAGTCTTCAAACGCTAAGCCTGCCTGTGCATAGCTTCGTCACTTTTCAACCTCTCCCTGGGCCTCTCAGAGGCTGAAAATTACAATTCTGCCTAATTCCAGCCCTGGACACCACACCTGAAAGTTGAATTGCAACTTTTTGTATATTGCTGTTCTCCAAGAGTGTTCTTGGTACACATGGACTAGAAACAGGGCAAAGAGCAACGCTGAGCTCCTACCGCACTCGCGGCAACAGAACTGCGCTGCGAGTTTAGCACCGCCGCGCAAGAAGGAGGCGTGCTAAACTACATGCATTTTGTACACCCCACAGATCATCTCTCCTGAGGCCCAGCACTTCATCCCGTATGTTTGCACTGAAGTAAGATGCCCCTCTCAAGCTGGAAGTAGCTGTACCTTGTTCCTCATTCCAAACACGCGGCGCAGAAGGTTGCTCAAGCACGAGCAGAGCTGATCCTGCGTGTGGCTGAGTGCTCCGTGTCCGTGGGGCTTGGACCCCCAGCTGCCCCCACCACGGGCACACGGAGCGCCTCGCTCTGCCGTGCTGTTATGGCAGACATCACTGGGTGGCACTGTTAGACAGTGTTTGTGTCCCTGTCAAGGTAAGGAATATCCTCTCTCCCCACCTTGCCAATTTTTGGCAGCTGGTAGTGCAGCTGTGCAGGTTTTCCAAGGATGCTGTTGCAAACAGCAGCAGCAGCACTGCTCACCCACCTCCCTTTTGCCATCACACACTTGGGAAAAAAACAGCACTTGCTCATCGAGGAAATGAAACCTGGTGCTTTGAAAAAATTCTAGAAAGCAGTTTTGCTTTTTTCCGCCTTCACTAATGTAGGTGCAGAGTGTTATATTTACAAGTCCTCAAATACAAAACAGTTGTACTAAGTTCCAACATTATTCCCTATAGTTGTTTCAACTGTCAGTAAAGTCAAGTGTCTCAACAATCTCAAAAACTGATCTCTAAAGGGCTACATGCACTGGTAGTGTCAGAGATGCTCCCAACAGTCTGTCTGCACTCGGAAGCTCAATTTTGCCCAACCAGAGAAAACACTTAATGAGTATATATTATTGCTCTGCTCTCTAAGATGCTGTCACAGGTTGCCCAGAAAAGCTGTGGATGCCCCATCCCTGGCAGTGTTCAAGGCCAGGTTGGATGGGGCTCTGAGCAACCTGGTCTAGTGGAAGGTGTCCCTGCCCACAGCACAAGGGTTGCAACTATATGATCTTTAAGGTGCCTTCCAACTTAAACCATTTAATGATTCTGTGATAATTCTTACATAGAGGTGACTTAGTTGCAATTAGAGTACTTCTAAAAATTATTTATTAGAATAATATTCTTTACAAGTTAGCTTCTTTTCAGCAATATGCTCAGAACTGCAGCAAAATACTGAAAGGTGGTAAGGCTACTCCTGATGGTCCAACATGCGTGGGCTAACAATTATCAGAAATTCTATGCAGGTTTTTCAACTTCCAGCACAAACTGAAAGGTTAATGTAATACTACAGGATGCAGTAAACTAGAAGCCAGTGCCTTGATAATGACTACAGGGCTTCAAATACAGCTATTTGGCTAAAAGTAGGCTTGACTCATATACACAAAGAAATTTCAGCTCTACAAATATGTCTGAGGGTCAGAAGTTAACCACTGTATTTCAGATTGCAGATGATACCTCAATAGTAATAGCTAAAAGCTTACTCAGTGCTGTTAACTGTGTTCACATTATACAATTTCATAATCAAAACCAACAGCTCTGCAGAAAAAACACCTCTTACTTTTCAAAGAAATAGGATGGGAAGGAGGTTGAAAAAATTATGCCATGATATAACAATTTGACAGCTTACAGGTTTTCAATGCTGCACCATGTACAAGGAATCTGAAGAAGGCAAACACTGAGTTCAGAGCCGCAGAGACGTCATTACATAATGTCACTGTGAAGTGGGATATTAGAGATGCGAATGACGAGAGTGTGACAGCCTTGGTCATTTGAGGATTCCACCATAGCTCCCACAAACATATACACTGGATATTACATGTGGTATTCAGCTTCCATGGACAAAAATGGCAGCTTCTGGATGACTTCCATAAAATCAGAAACTGATGTCCGGATACAACATCCAGAGGTTTGTTTTAAATTAAAAGAAAACCATGAACTTTCACACCTAAACTGATATGGCAATGAAAAAGCAAACCTTAATTCTAACGGTAAACTGACCTTAGCATCTGTTTAATTCTGGTTTTTAACCTCACTCAAAGAAACCAAAACCAAACAACCAAAAAAACAAACCAAAAGACAAAACACACCAAAAAATCCAAACCAAAACAAAAAAAACCCAATCCCCCATACCATTACTTTAATAAGTGAAAACTTTAGGTTCTCCTACATATTACCTCCAAACTACTTGGGACCTACCCTTTTGAAGAGTCACAAATTAGAACATTGTCATACCAGGACTGAATTCAGGAGTCCAGACCAGCAGCTTGCATCTCAACACCAACATGAGCTGCTTTACACGACACAATGCCTTCATTCACCAAACCAGCTACAATGAAGAGCTGCCTTTAAAGCACGTTGAAAATATTTAGCCCTCTTGCCTTTCCCTTTCTAATTGACAGATGTTTGTCTTCTGCCTTACATTGTTTTCAAGTTGGTCAAACCCACAAAATTTTGATTCCATGAAATTGTTATCAAGGACAAAAGGGCCAGTAGTAGAAGTTTTTTAAAGAAACAAATATTTCAGATCTACTATAATACATACATTAGGTTCTATCTTTAAAATAGACAGATGCATAAGGAGACACCTCTGGTTTGTCAGAAAGCATTATTACCTGGTTTCCACACACTCTCAGGTCCCAGCAAGGGAATGCTGGCCTTCGCACCAATAAAAGCTGTGCTTTGGGCAGTTATATTTGTCTCTTCTCTCTTTGATTCTTTACCTCTTCTTGAAGATATGGGATAAAAGCCTAACCAAAAAAATTCTAAGAAGCTGCACTGTACGTGGCCCATTATTCCCTTTATTTTAAGGCTCATAAAAACATCAGTTTCCTCACAGAGCAAAGGGCTGGGCTGTACAGTATGACTAATGGCCCTGGCTGAAGAAAGCACTCAACTCCAAGCACACACTCATGGCCCAGTGAGATGAAGAGGAATTAATTGTTTTCCCTCCTCGGGATGGCTGCCAGAGAGAGCGCAAGGCATGCAATACATTTACAATTTCACTTGACTTAAAAGACTGGCATACAAGTAGCAATAAATGAAACTCCTACTGATGTGCTTAGTTGGTCCTTCTCCCTCCCTCCCACGGCAATTCTAAAAACAAGTAAATTAGAATCCCAGAGTGATAGAGCTCTGCTAACATTTATGGGAATTAATACTTTCATTGAAGTAATTAGCAAGTTAAGAGACAAGAGTTAATGACTGGAAGTAAAAGAGCCTGAATACAGACTTCCCCTTACACAAGTAAATCTTATTTTGAAGAGTTTAAAAAGGGATGAAGCAAAGTGAGGCTTTTTTAATTCTGACATTTAAAATATACCTTTTTTTTTAAAGAATATGCAAATCACTGTGTTAAGTGGTATAATCTACATGGCAGATTCTACCAACTCTCAGTCAGCAGACACCTTTCTTTTGAACAGGCTTAAACCACACAGGCATTTTGCGAACTGTGTCCCTTTTATCTCTCCTCCCTTGGGTACGGGCTTTTATTAAAGGCACCGAACTGTTGCCAGCGTGCTGGTTTAAACACCGCCACTAATTACACTGGAGACAGATGATTTCTTGTAGGGCAGACAGCCAGGGCAGGGTCCCCACAGGGTGGCTGTACGTCCCTGTTGGGCACCAGGGCCAGCCACTGCTTCTCCACACGGCTGGACTAAGTAGGTCAGCTGTCACCTGCGACAGGGTTCAAGCTTCTCACACAAGAGTACATTATCAACCCTATCTCAGGATCAGTTTTCGACAGCTGAGACTGAAATCTTTTTGCCTTTAGAAAACCTCTGTGTATTTTTCAGCCAAGAAATCCGCTTTCTTTTTCCCTTGGTTTTGTAAGGGAAAGACAGAAGCTGGAGGAGCCCTCTAGCTGCAGCGTTGACCACCTCTCCCCCTACCCACCTTTAGCCACCTGCTTTGCACAGGAATCAAGATACAAGAATACATCATTTTAAAGGAAACAAAAACTAACATACCCAGTATTTTCAAGTTTGAAAACACATTCTAACAACAACCTTTTTTTTTTCCTCTAGATCACTTTGTGCCTCAAAACGGAACCAAACAGGAGAGGGAAGTCATACTTGCTATTTCAAGTAACTGCCTAAATACTTCTCCATTTGATACATATCTACACTCTTCTGATCCTGCCAGCAACAATAAATGCTATAACATCAATCATAACAACAAATAGTATGTTTTTTAAAAAGCACCTCTCCCGAACTACTTCTTCCTCACCTGCATTTCTGAAATGCACAGGTCACTGTAGGTATATTATTTAAAAAAAACTTGTTGTTTCCATGTTTTAGCTACAGCTTTATCCCTAACCTGATTTATCGTAACAAGTATCCTAGAGCAAACACTACCCTAAACTTGAGATTGCTGGACCACTGCAGGACAACAAACAGGAAGGTGGATTGGAATTCAAATGTTCTGGCACTCAGGCAAGTGAATTGAGGATCAGTTGGTCAAGCTCAGTAACTCACCAGCTGCTGCTCCAGCCCTGCCATGCTGCAAATCAAAAATCATTCTGGGGTGCCCGAGTGCTGCTTCTGCCGAGTGGTCACTGTCTCACTGCTCAGCACTGCTACCTGGGCTCAGGGTTGCAAAAAAGGCAAAGGCAAACATCAGATGCACAAATCTGCATCCCATGCCATTTAGGGAGATAGAATCATTCTTTGAAAAAATAAAATGTCCATGGATTTGTCCACTCCAAATCCTTATCTGCAGAACGGGACAAGGTGGCTTATCCTTCCTCCTCAGGTATTTGTGCTTTCCCTGAAAATGAGGTCCATACATACCTCTTGTCAAAAAAATATTTTATTACATACCATGAATAGGAAAAAAGTTGATTTCTCTTTTTCCCCCCATAGAAAGCCTTTTTCTTCCTCATATAAAAAACAGCTACATATGGGCTTCACGTACACTCACTTCCCCTAATGATACTATCTAATCATTGGATATGCAAAAGGAGAGATGCTGAGTGTACAACACAACCAAGACACAGTAACATACATCCCCCTTAGCCATACTTGCAACTGAAGGCACATTTATTGTCAGAATTAAGCTTCTCAAGTGCCATCCACTTGGAAAACAAGGAAATTAAAATATCTTCTCTCTTCCGTTTGCTTCAAAAAGCTTTTAAGTTCCACTTGAAAAGAAATACAAAGGAGTCTTCAGAACACAAAAGAGTGGGTGGACAGTTTAAAAATTCAAGACTAAGCCTGCAACAAGGGTTTTGAGACATTATTTCTTCAGGCAGTAAGAAGCAGGTAAGATACTACATCTTTGCACGTATTCTCTATAAAAGGCATTTTACAAGCTCTCTCAGCTCATCTGTAGTAAAGGGGTTTTCCCTTCTTGCCATGCCAGCAGGAGATTGCTGTGCAGAGGAGATGATGTCACCTCCTGGAATCCCCCTCAAGCCCTGCCAGCTCAGTCCTCCCAGTAACAGAGATACTGGCTATAAATAGTTATCTGGGGAAAACAAGGTTAGCCAGGGAATTGTGAGGAAAACAAGAAATGAAGATGACCTAAAAAAAACCAGAAACCCCCACATTTTAAAAGATACTGTTCTTCACCTCTGAATATATATAGTTAAAATTCTTACAAGAAGAAGAGAACCTTTGGGAGAACACCTCTGCCATGCAATAAGTACAAAACTGATTATCTAAATTTGCCACTGTTCCTAAAATGATCCCAGAAATGGAATATGAACGTACATAAGGTTATATTCACAAAAATGTACTTCTGTCATACGAATCTGCTATTCAGAACAATCTCTAACAAACAGGGATATTGCAAACTGAGAAATACCACGCCATGCTTCACAACCTCAAAACACAGAGCTGTTGACTGCAAAGCCTCATTTAGGCGAGTGCTGTACTGTTTTCCCAGCATGGCATACATTTCAAACACTAGCTCTGCATGTCTTAAAGAGTATTTTGGAAGTTCTATAGAACTGCAAACATGGGAAAATTTCTGAATTACTAAAACTTTTCATATTTTGAGAAAAAGCCTAGAAGAGATTCTGCAGAGAGCTACCCACACTTATAGGTTTAAAAGCCCTCCTATGTAACTGCTTTAGTGACTACAAATTGT
This sequence comes from Melanocharis versteri, assembly GCA_013397845.1. Lineage (NCBI taxonomy): Eukaryota > Metazoa > Chordata > Aves > Passeriformes > Melanocharitidae > Melanocharis > Melanocharis versteri. The sequence continues at coordinate 304,197 of VZTG01008198.1, read as the reverse complement.
TGTTAAGTACATGATATTCAAAGAGGGACTGACAGTAAACGCCACTCACAAAGAATTTCAGCTAACTTCTACCAGGCAGCGCCTCAGATTTGTAAGACTCTAAGATATACAAAGATATACCTTGGAAACACAGTGTCTCAAGTATTAAGTTTAAATCAGTGTATTAAGGCATGTGACATTTAAGTAGTATATTTACATCCTGTGAAAGTAGCAGGCACTGCTGGTACATACAAGCCTATCAGATGATAAGTAACACGTGCCTTTCACCTAAGGTGAGAAGTGTTCAGAGTGGTTTAGGGGGATTTTCACAAGTGCTGGTGTGCAGAAACCCATGCAGAGCTCTGCCTAGGCTGGCAAGAGAGAAGTAGTCTCATTTTAGTGCAACAAGCCTATGTCAGATGCATATAAAATATTTTTGAAGCCTGAATTTACAACACTGAAAGTTATTACCTCAGGTTTTCAGGGAAGTCAAGTCCATCTCTGACACCATTTGATATTCCACCTGCCAAATCTCTTGATGAAATACCTGTTGCACCTTGTGAGAGCAGAAAGTGTCATAAATAAATAAGCGAATAGACTACCATAAACCGATTGTCTTAGCAAAGAATTGGCAAAACAAGCCAAATGAATTAATGAGTTAGCTTAAGAGCACAGTGTCAGGGTAGTAAAAATATCCTCTTCAGTGCTATACTGACTAAAGGAAACAGCTGTCTAAATATTTGAGTTTTTCTGAAAAAACATTACTATACTATGGCAAACAATGAAGCTAATACTTTCACACAGTGAAGAAAAAAGAAGTGACCAGAAGCAAAGGGAACCCTCACAGTGATGTTAGCTAATTAACAAAGCTATTTTCACTGGAGAAAAACTGCATGAGAAACTTCTGTAGGTATTCTGTCAAGGAAGGAAATGAAATTAAAACAGACTAGGCTAATGCACGCTGCTAAATGAAGGGGTCAGTTCAAGTGAAACCAGCTTCACTGCTGACAAAGTGCACTGAAAGAGCTCATTAGAAGAGGACTGCCATTTTATCATTTAATCTGCATCTCAATGACTGCCACAAAACAGATCTAAGCCTACCTGGGAAGATCTTCACATTATTAATTTTACTCTGAGCAATAAAATGGAATTTCAGTGAAATCCTGGAACACACTGAAGAGGCAACTACATCAAGTGCTGTATCTCAGATCTGGAGCTGAGATACAGAGAAGAGACCCCAGTAAAGAGAAAATGTAGGGATTAAGACTAGTCTTCATTTCACACTAGAAGTCAGGCAGTCTGAATACCACAAGGTGCAGCTGCCAAAAGAACAAGGTTTTCAAAATGAAATGCTCCATTCTCCACAAGAAGCACCTGAGTAAGGAATTAACAGCAGTAGCATGGCAATTACACCGTGCTCAGTCATCTCCTGTAAATAATCCAGAACATATCCCTTCCGTACCGGACATTTTAATTTGACTTCCCCGAGAATGAAATCGCAAATGGCCTCAATGTTGAAAGTCAGTGTTCTGGGTTTGTATGCTTTCATTTGACCAAAACAGAATAACAGAGGTAGGAATTTCATGTTTATAGCACTTGGACAATCATGAAGTGACAAACTTACACAAATTAAATTAGAGTTTTAAAATTTTAGCCCATGCAAATTACATAATCAGAGTATAATGATTGAGTATAAACATAATTTCATTTTCATGCACTTCCTTCCCCCTCAAGAATAAATTAATTTCACAGAAGGCTCAGATTAATCTTCCCCTCTCAATTTACCAAAATAAGCATTCTTCTCATTTGCAAGAGCACCTAAATTGAAAGCAACTTCACCGAGCTCAAAAGCCAATCTCCAGCATGCCTTGAACTAGAAGCTCCATACCTTCTGTAAGAACTATTAATTTCCTTTTCCACAAAAAATGTCTCATTCCTCCATTTGTGTGCAAGTGCCAAGATATCCATTTCAAAATATCGTATTTAAAAAGCAGAAGAGTCATTAGGATCTGTAGGATCTCTTACTCATCAGTGCAAGCAGACCCCACTACAAGTCACATCAGAAGGCAAGTAAACCATTTCTCCAAGTCCAGTGCCCAGTGCAGTTGGATAGACCAGGACAGGAAAAGAAAAAACATTCTGACTCTAGCTACAACCTAATACTTCTCCAAACACAGTAGTTAACATTATCAGGTTGGCTCAAAATGAGTAGTCCTGCCAAACACTGGGCAGAGGAAAGACTGCTTTTCCCTGTGCCACAGGGCTGGGGAACATGCCCGAGACTCAGGTAGGTCACTGCTGCAGAGACTCCCAGGCCACTGCTCAGTGCATCAGCTCGGGTACGAGAACCAATTTAGTTCTTGTAGCACAGAGCCTCCTGTAGGCAAATGTGCCCACTGAGCAGCTAACCCCGTGCTGACTCAGATGCGTACACTACAGCCTGCTTTGTTATTTTACCTGCTTCTGAGCCGGCTAGTGACAGCCCCTGGCAATCATCCGAGCCTGTTCTTTCCAACTTGAGAGGTGTAACTCACCCTCGAAACACTGCAGAGAACAAGTGAGGCACGAAGAACCTTCCCACTCCAAGAACCGCATACTATAATAAGCCAAGAATTTTCAATAGTAAAAATTAGATATGGACTAGAAAAAGCTGAGAAACCCTGACTAATACCAGCCCCTGCACACTCTGCCATCTTTAGACCATCTCTACCGCACACAGCGTAATTTCTCTGCAGAAATATTGCAGGCAGCTACATGAACAGAGCAGATAACCCTGGCTACATCAGTGTAGCTCTAAGGCTGAGCTGACAGGTTCCCAGCAGGGTTAACTTGCTGCTCTGTTGCTTTCAGAGTCCAGCTATGACCTCCATTTCCATGCTGTACACCATGGCTAGGGGACTGAGGGGGTTCCTTACTTAGGCCAGCTTTTATTTGTGCATCTTTGCAATGGTGTCAGTGATTCATCTAGCTCTTTTGAGTCTCTGTAGTATTTTTTTCAGACTGTGAAACATAATTTATTTGTAATTGAAAAATTTCAATCTTGCGTAATCTAGAGCTCCACCAAAGCAAATTAAACTAATTTATTTTAGCTTCAGTAGAAATGAAGAATACAGAATAGTTGATCTGTATCTTTCTTACACGATCTTTTTGTGTAAGATCATTGAAGATTTAGACATTCTCAAACCTTTTTGTTTTCTAGGCCAAAAAACCTCAAAGCCTTCACATATTCCCTAAAGGCTGAGTTTTTCAAACCTCATGTCCAAGTCTTATTGGTGCCATTGAGACCCTGCCTCTTTATCTACCACATCCTCCTTTAAAAGTCTAAACCAGAGGCTAAAAGCACACTGCTAAGCACAGAAGAATAATTATCTCCCTCGCCATTTATCTGACATGTTTCATCACTTATACAGCCCTAATGAAATCTCAGTGTCATGCACACCACCCCTGACAAGTTCAGTTTGCAAAGCAGCTGGGATTCCTGGGTCCTTCCTGGCCAGCATGCTGCCTAGCCCATTTATATCTGTGCATTTGATTTCTCCCAAGCATAACACTTTACAGTTGTGTTTATTAAATTTCACCTCATTGATTTCAAACCATTTTTCCAATTCATCATATGAAATTCTAAATCTGTCCTCCTAACTGTTTATAATCCCTTCCCGCTTCATCTTCCAAAAATACTCAAATTATCCTCTTCAACAGCAATAAATGGATGATGAATACAGAGAATATCGACTAGTAAACAACTTAAGCCAGCCTCCTCCAGGAATTAACTTAATAGTCTGAGAGCAAACAACCGAGCCCAGCTCAACATTTCAGACTAATTTCTCAGTGGACTGAAGCATTGCCTGTCATCATCCAGGCATTCAAAAGAAATCATTTCTCCGGCATCTGCTTTAACCAAACTAATGTCATCTCATTTCTGTGAATGCTTCTTTCCTCTCAGAGTTTGTTGATAGAGTTTTAAATGCAAACATTTAGTTTGGTGGTCAGAGTTCGAACAGGGCCTATTTTTACAATCATATACCTATTTACTGTCATAAAGAACATTATCAATGCCAAAAGCATGTAATTAAGCAGGAACCAAAACATACCTCGAAAAAGAAGTCACTACTTAAGGAATTAATCTAGCTACATGAGCTTGAGACCCCTTGCCAAGTTTTCAGATGTAAGGCAACGCTCCCAAAACCATGTGCTCCCCTAAGTGAGGAAAAAACCAAAAACCATCCACCCTCCCCAAGCACATAAAAGACACAGGTAATAAAAGTATACTGAATGGTCCATCTGCTTCAAATAAAGCAAAAACACACCTATGTAGATTAAAAGACTGTTCAGTTGGCTGAGGAACTATTTCATGTTTGCAAAGGTATACAAAAAACCACTTACTGTTTAAGTCCCAAAAGAGCAACTACTCCTCAGCTAGAAAACTATGCAAGCTCCAGCTTTGTCAACAGAGATGAAAATAATTTTATTTAATTAAAGACCTACATGTTCAATTTAAATCACAGAACCTTAGAGAAAAATCCATATAAACAAACTACAGTTTAATCTATCAAAATTCTGTAGCATCAGCAGTCTACTGTAACATTATACAGATTGCTTCAGCAGGAGAAGTGCCAGGCTTTTCAGGAGCTATGCTTATCTTCCTGTTGCTCTGTTCGGCACACAAATGCTCAGTTCTTCCTTCCAGTGCCCATTATTGGCACCATTTCTTAACTCTACAACCCCTTAGATTTGCTTCTGGGTTTAAAACAACAAGATGATGAATAATATCCCTTCTCATAGCTCAAAAACCAATCTGTGAATTCCCTTACATCCTGAATTTATACATGGGACACACACTCAAGCACCTCTTCTTGAGTCAGGAGGCCTTGTGAGGAGCCCAGCTGCGGGTGCCTTCTGCAGCCCACCCAGGATCCAGCAGCTCCAGCCAGGGCAACGCTGCACGGCACTCAGGCACCTTGCCAGACACCATGCTCAAGCTTCCTCTTGTTGAAAAATACAACAGAAGAGAGCCTGGCAGAGGGAAAAATATGCTAGCCATAATTTCTCATCCTGAGATGAAGCCATGGTGCAACTGAAACACGTATGTGGACCCGGGAAGCTACCTTGATCCCACCGCCTTGGAGGAGTCCCGGCACAATTCATCTCCTCGTTCTTTTACCTCACCACTAAACCTTCTCTGTAGCTTTGGAGACTGCCCAAAGAAGTCTCCAAAACCTCAACTTACAAGTCACATCAATGTTTTTAACAGCTTTTATGCAGTGTTGTAATTTTGTAGTTTGAAGAAAAGCAAAAGCTTCGCATTTCTTTTTCCTGTTTTATGCAAGACTGGCCAAGGGAGAATAGTGATGTACCTGTTACATTCTAAAGGGAGGCATACATGTATAAACTAAATCCTGTTCCTTACTGGAGCAATTAAACCCTTATTTATTCATACAAAAAGAGAAATGCACACTTCCCACACTCCAGTCATATATGTTTTTTTCTGTAAATTAAATACCAAAAAGTACAAGGATCACCTGCTACTAACTAACTAAATTAAGGTCATCCACACTTCATTTCCTGTAAGTGAGGTAAAATAAAGCAGTATTTGATAATTCACTATATAATGTATCATAATGAAAGTAAGTCTTTTCATGAATGCACTCAGGAGTTCTTCAAAATGCAGAACAAATAAGCACAGTCATACAAGCTAGCAAATTTGCTTCAAAAGGATGTTTTAGGTCATGTGAATCTTGCCACTGACAAATTAAGTTAAACACAAAATAGTGATAAAACAGGAAACACATGAACACTGGTCTTCCTTTTCAGTGGTTTCTATTTCATATCACTATGCTTCTGTTTAGCAAGGTTTGGAAGTCCACTCGCAAAAAAAAGAAAAAACACTTAACAAAACCATGTTTAGAGTTTAAATAAATTTTCTATTCTCAGTTTCTAGAAACTTCATTTTAATTGTTAACAAGTAGCCATCTCAGCAATCACAAAAATTCCAAGAGCACTTTTTCTTCTTGTCAACCATTAACTGCATTATTTATTCAGATTTTATTTATTTTACTTTTAAGGTGAGAGATGACATTTATACAGACTGAGCAGCAAGACAGCCGTCCGAAAAGAAATGAAATCCCACTTTCTGGATCAAGCTAGGTTTTTCATTTGTTACATGCTTGAGGGAGAGCCTGGGCTTTACATCCCAGTTGTGAAACACACATAGCAAAAATTTATCAAGGAGAAGGCTTTCACAAATGTGCAACTAATAATATCCAAAACTGCTCTGAGAGCACATTAGCATTTGCATTCATCTGAAAGGCTGACAGGTGAAATGTTCAACAGGTCAGGTAGCTGAAGAAAATACCCAGCAAGAGGCTCCTGCTGCACTGCCAGCAGAACCATGTTACTGTCACTGTCCTGCCCACCCCCTTGGGGCACAGAACCTTCAGCTTGACACCTCCCAGCACAAATACCCAAGGCAAAAAGGCACCGACGTTACCGGCACTGCTGGTGAGCCATACCATGGCTCCATTACACTGCATGTAATTACTGTCCCTCCCTAACCTTTACTTCCATACCATAACCACAGCCACATAGCCACAGCTCAAGAAGACACGAAGCCACGTACCAAGAAACACAGTGTACTTTCCAATCTGTGACCCAGGCGGATAGCTCCACATTTAAAAGAAAAATGAGTGAGGGAACTCCATCCACACAACCCAGGTGTGGGAAATATTTCTGTCTTCTGACTTAATGAGCACAAATACCTGGCCAAGCACCAGAGCACACCCCAATGTCCACAGAAGGGTGGGAGATGCCTGGGAGCAGTTGGACAGTACTCAACACCCATTGCAACATCCCTGCAGGAGCTTTCCACCCCACTGCCAGACTGGCAGGAAGCACAGGGATGCAGAGGAAGGTGGTCACTATCCCATACCTGCCATGCATCCTCCAGCCTTTCAAAAGTTTTGCACTTTTCATGCTGGTTTGGAAGGTTACATTATGTTGTACATACAGCTGATGCTATATTAGTGTGGGATAAATGTATTTGTTTCTGTTTTGCTGTTAGCAGACCCCAGTGGATCTTTAAACAATTTGATACAGAAATAAGGAATAAGACCTTTCATCCATCAGATTCATGTCTTCCAAGCTTTGTATATAACGTCAGAAAAAACAGCTAATACACTACCCACAGGAAACCTGGCAGACTTTAGAGTATTATGTGAAATATACTCATACTGCACCTGTAGATATTCAAGTACTGTCATTATTTTTTCTGAACTTTAAAGGACACAGTCAGTGACTAAAATCATAGAATATGCTAAGTTGGAAGGAACCCACCAGGATCAAGTCCAACTCCTTGCCCTGCACAGAACACCCCGAGAGTCACACCATATGCTTTAAGAGCGTTGTCCAAACACCCCCTGAACTCAGACAGGCTTGCTGCAGTGACCACTTCCCACTTCCCTGGGCAGCCTTTTCTAATGCCCAACCACCCTCTGGGTGAAAAACCTTTTCCTGATATCCAGCCTAAACATTACCTTGGGTCCTGCCACTGGTCACAAGAGTGAAGAGATCAGTACCTGCCTCTCTGCCTCCCCTTGTGAGAATGCTGAAGACTGCAATGAGGTCTCCCCTCAGCCTCCTCTTCCCCAGGCTGAACAAAACCAAGTGACCTTAGCTGTTCCTCATGAGGTTTTCCCTCCAGACCTTCACCAGCCTCGTTACCCTCCTATGGATGCTCTCTGATAGATTAATGTATTTCTCATACTGTGGTGCCCAAAGCTGCCCCCAGCACTCAAGGCGAGGCTGCCCCAGTGCCGAGCAGAGGGGGACAATCCCCTCCCTTGCCCGGATGGCAATGCTGTGCCTGATCCCCCCACGACATGGGTGGCCCTCCTGGCTGCCAGGGCACTGCTGACTCATCTACAGAGACTGTAAGAAGTTTTCCTAGCATTGTAATTCCAGTAGAAAACAGTGTTGGTCTTTCACAATTAGCTAAATAGTTTCATTTTTTGTTCTTCTGCTTGGGAGTTCCCTTGCTATATTTCCAACATATGAATGGCATGTAGATTCTGTATTTTTTAAAAAATTATTATTCTAATGAGGCACAAATCATCAGGCCAAAAGTAACTGCTGTTCAGCCTGGATTATTTGGTCCCAAAAAAGAGAGAGGGATGCAAAAAAGCTCAACCTGGAAGCCCAGGTCTATAATCTTTCACTCTCTAACCCTGTAAGTCAGGATGTCCAGGATTACAGAAGATTCCAACAAACACAGGGCCCAAATAATTCACCCGTCAACGAGCAGGAAAGCCTTCCTGAGAGAAGGTGGACATCACTGCAGAAGGTCAACAGGCAAAGGTCTGGCCAGTGGCTCAGCTTTCTCCACTATGAACAGAGAAGGGCACTGGGATTTCCAGCTGGCTGAAATTCAGCTGACCATGGACAGCGACAGGGTTGTTACTAGTTTCTAAATATCAGTCAAAGAAGCGTATCTGATTAATTCAATTTTGCAGCCCTTTGAGCAATGTTAGAGGCACTGCAGCTGCTTGTCTCAAGATACCGGAATAAAAAAACACCATAAAACCTCATATGTTCCCACCCACAAATATGGATTTGGATCTATTTACAGAGGCCTCATTCTCAGTGTTGCACTCATGAACAGTAAGGATTGTATTTTAAAGTCACAAGAGCCTATGCTCTGCACACAGTTAGAGAAAAGTTCTGCTACAACAACACTCATAATGAGATTTGCAAGGAAATGTCCCCACACAGGGACAAATGTTCCAGTGCAAGGACAGCTCTGCATCAGTTCAGGAGTTTCCAGTACAGGAAAAAGATTTCTATATGAATCCAAAAGGTACAGAATATTCTATTTAAAAGGCAATATAGCAAGCCTACTTCCTCCTTTGTTGATTTTAAAAAATGCACATGACTTCTGTGTTACACTTCATCTTTGGAGATTATTATAGTTCATATACTGCATGTGGTCATTTAAAAAGCTGAAATGCTCAACCGGATGAAGCCTTCTTAAATAAGTTACTGCAGTTTTTCAAATATACAAAAGTCAGCAAAAAGGGACAAGCACATCCATAGCGGTACTTTACAATTTTCAGATGTGCTCTCAGATGTTCTACAAAATGGTTTTATGACTCTTCATTTTAGAATAGATATTTAACAGTGACTTTAGTTAGTTATTGCAGTCAGTTATTTAAGTAGTTGGTTAAATTGTTAGACTTGTGCCTTGCGTCACAGATGAAATCATTGTAAGTTTCAGCAATCAGCTAATGAGCTTCACGTTGGGAAGCAAAAAGCAGAAGACCCTCAGATTCTCTCTTTCCTCCTTCAACAGAAAGAAAAGCATTTTAAACTGGCACAGAGGCTTTTAAGAACCCTACACCATGCAGGGGATCACAAGTCCTTCCTAGCATGAGGTGAGAGTCTCCTGACCTGTATTATGTTACGGGAATCATGGCAACAGCACCAGAAATGCTGAAGCTGCTCTGTCTGGATGGTGGGAGACTACAGAAGGAACCAGGCCATGAGCAGCAAGTCCTGCTCTCACATGGAGGGGAACAACAACCAAGATGCCCTTGGCAAGCAGAAGTTACCAGTACTCAGTAGTTCAGAAACCCTGGGCAGTCACCCTCCACCCCCTCCAGAAGGATAGGAGGCAGCAGAATCCATTTAAAACACACTTTTTTTATAAATTATGAAACCAAAAGCATTTCACAGATCAAGAGAAAACGATGTCAGAGACATTCCTAGTACTTTATATCACCAAGTTAAAGCAAGAGGATGACATAAAAAGAGCTACAACTTTTATATTAATCAGCAAGACATCATGAGCTGAGTAAGACCTGGCACCAGTACCAAAAACACATCATTAAGTTACTAAACCAGCATTTTGCACTTGGCTTTAGGCAAGACCCTGAGAAAACAGGTCATCTTCCAGGTTTTGCAAGAAAATGTCAAGGGTTGTACCTCCCTCACAGACAGGATACCATGCCTCGTAATTATCAGTTCAGCTGACCATGGAACAGAAAATGAGACATCAGCAGGAAAAAGTGTTTCAATCCAACTCCCCTTCTACAAAACAACAAAGTATCAAACCCCAGCCTCTTGCAGATGCTTTCAAAAGCACTACACAAACTGCTCCTCTAATCATTCTGAGTGCATACTGAAATTTTTTAGTTTTTGGTAATAACTTCTGTAAAACATCAGATTACATATTTCTGGAAAAAATAACTAACCTTCTAAGAACAAAAAAACTAAAAGAGAAAACTTGGTCCTTTGAGATTCCTACTACATTTAATTAGCCTGTTTCAAGACCAAACATAGATGATTTCATGATTTATTTGAGAACTTAGCATCACAGACAAGTAAACTCCTGTTGGCCTCTTGAACTAATCTAAAATTAAATTATTTCCTTCCACAGAATTTAGTGAAGATCATTTACCACCAGCCATTTACAGAAACTGTTTAGGTTAACAGAGATAAGGCAAACAGTATTTACCAGTCTTTGAGTGAATTTACTCAGCCCTCTATAAACTGTTTTGCTTATCTGATACATTTAGAAAGGACTGACTGCTGGTACAGAGAGCACTGCAGCCAATGTGTGCAGTCACTGGCTCTTCAGCCATACTGCAAACCTGCATCAGCAAATAACAAAACATTTTTTTTTAAAGACAGAATTGGCTGCACTTGTCACTTCCGTTAGCTGGCTCAGGCAACAAACTCAACCATAAGCCTGTCACCCTCCCCCAGAGAGGTTTTCTTGCACGAAGTGCAGGTGAACCACGGGGGCTGTGCTAAGCCACCCGTCCTTGCAACTGCTCTGCACGCTCAGCAGCCAAACCACTGCTCCCTGCAGATATCCAACCACTTGACAGCCCTCACTGGCTCTTACATTAGTTGAATTAAAAGAAAAACAGTCTCTGTACAGCTGAAGCAACTACTTAATTAGAGAAGATGGAAGAGAGTGGTCCACTTCCACTCATGTCCACTCCCGTCTGTGGAGGCTTAGGAATACTGCTCCAGTATGAAATACTGAAAAAGTTCTATAAACATCCACAGATATCCCCTTCAGCTTATTTTCAGCTAATTGAGTTGAGATGGAAAGTTTGTTTATGTAAAAAAGCAACAGCAATTTAGAAGTGACATATATATAAAAGGAATCCTAACTTAGAACTATACGAACTTTTTAACTTCTGTATGCAAATATCTCCATAAGGATGATTCTCCTGACAGCCCACCTCAGCTTGAAGAGTGTTGTAAGAATGTAATTTTCTCCTCTTTTGCAGTGACCAAAATGGAAGTAGTCTCTCATATAATAATTGAGCTGATTTTCTGCACATGCTAGAATTAGATATTCTTCCAAAAGCTTTCTGGCACCAGACCTCAAAGAACACCAACCTTTCAACACACTTTGATTTTGTTGTCTTTGGGATCATGTCACAAATCAACACAGTTCAGTAAAGAGAAAAAAGTGGGAGGAGAAGGGGAAGAGGCAAGGGATAAAATTGGAAGGGAAGATGAAGTGGGACAGGGTCTCTTTCCCAAACACTACCACCACTCCCTCTGCAAGCCATCATCTCTAATCCACAGAACGAGATGTTTTGCAAACAGACAGGATAAATCTTCTTGGCCCTTCTTTTCATAAATGCACAAGTCATAAGCCTTTATGAATAGCAATGTCAACTTCTACTTGAAATGCAAAACCACTTTTTTAATTATTGCCACCTGATCAAGGTAAAAACATGAATAATTATTTCTTAGTAGCCCTCCCTAATGCTGTAAATTTATGATGCTTTCCATTTTTAACAACACTTTCTCTGAGAAGTTGTGAGCAATTTATTCTCTACATACAGCTCTTCTATTAATTCCACGAAGATTTTCTTGGGGGAGAAAAATCAACACAAAAGATTCAGATCTTAAAGAATAATCACTTTGCCTTAGGAAGGTATGTATTAGAGAAAATAAAACCTCTTCTTTCTAAAATTTTAAGAGGCTTTTCAGAGAGTATTTGTCTTAGTTAATCACTGCTAGATAAAAACAAATTACTGCAAACTATACTGGGAGCCAATCAGTTTTCAAGGTTCGGGATAATCTGTATTTGGCTGAGTGCCCATGAACATCCTCCAGGTCTGAGGATATACCAGAGCAGCGTACACAGTGTTTTAAGAGACAACAAAGCATTCGGAAAGTTAAGTGACTGCACATCTGAGTCATTGTCTGAATGAGACATTTTGGCCTTTCACACACTTCCCAGTGCCAGAGAGACTCTGGATTTCAGTGAAGTTATATCAGAGAGAAGCGGAATCCAAAACAAAAGGTGCTGCAAAAGCAACAGACTCTTAAACTTTTCTCACTGTAAACTTTTAAATATTATTATGTAGGCAGCTCCACTACATTCCATCCATAACAATTCAAGTAAAGTTAATAAAAGGTAACAAATATTCCATTTAAAAAGGGGACAAAAGGGAGAAGCCGTGACTGCTCTAGAGAAGACGAAGAAGAGATCTGCTACTGAAAATACGACAACTGACTATATTTGGAGTCTAGGCTTCACAGTAACAATTCATACTCTCATTTAAAGACCAAACCTTGCTTTTGTTCCAGAATCCTAGTTGTGGAGATCGTGTTTCCCACACCTGAGGGGAGGTGGCAGGCAATATATATGCTTAAAGTTAAGAAAAAGACAAAACTCTCTAAGCAGAACACACAGGCATGCCAAATCCAGTGCTTTCACCACACAGATAATACCAAGTGGCATTATTTTGACAGCAATATTGATGTAACAGATTGGGGCACTACATTCTAAATGAGAAGAATAAAATGCCATTTGTGACTCTGCTGCTGGGATTTTGGAAGACTTACCGAAGGAAAATAAAAGTCCACATTGGATTATATTCTAAACAAGAAGAAATAAATATGATTCGTGACAAATCTTCCTGGCTGTTTTACAAGGTATAGGAGTGAACAAAACCAAAGCGCAATACCACTGACCTCACTGCACTCCTCTCCTGGGAGGACTAGTGGGCTTGCTTCCACTATTCTTTAAGAAAACCTTGAGGTAGTTTGTGTACATCAGCATACAAAAGGCAACTTTTGGGGGAGGGGACTGTACACCTAAAAAGAAAAAAAAGCCAGCAAAATCGGAAATTCTCAAAAAGAGATAAAAAAACCCTGTTACAGCCTGTTAGGGAAGACAGACTGCACAGCTCAACAGGGCAGGGCACATCAGTCAGCCAGGCATGAAAGAGAAACCTTCAGTTCTGAAGGAAGACAAAAGCTACATGGCCACACATCCACACACGAGGGCATGATTTTCTAACAGTATTTGTTTTCTCTTCACTTCTTGTTCTTATAATATCCTCTTTTCACAAAGAACATGAACTAAATTGAACAACAACAACAACCAGCATCTGCAATGCGAGGCCTGAACTCTTTCCTTTTCCATAGGGAGAGGGACAAGCAAGGAAAAAAAAAAGGCACTTCACTTTTGGTACAATTTACATGAAACCACCCAGGTTTAAACAGACTATAGACTGCATGAGAAAAGGAAAGGTCAAACATAAATGTTTTACACAGGTGCACAGAGCGTAAGATCTAGGATCACCCTTCATCCCAGCAGGAAAAAAAGAGGACTTTATTCCACAATTTCAGTCTAGCAATAAAGCAAAAATCCTTGTCTTCTTGCTGTGGCTATTGCCCTCGTTCCAGGAAAGCAAAACCACTTACAACAGCCTCATTTTGGAGCTCCAGGCACCAGCATGAAAAATTCTACAAGATCCCCAGCAAGGAGTAATCCAAGTTTCTTGGCCACTGAGTGGGCACATTCTCTCATGCTTCCTGCACAGGCAATCCAGTTACAGGAGAACATCATCTGTTAGTGCCACCAAATCCTCTCCAGTTTCATGCCCTGGGTTCAGTCCAGGTATGCCCAGTTTAGAATATGAGATTCAATTAAATGAGTCTGCAGTCACACTTCAGAAGGTTTTCTGTCAACTTTGCCCATCAGACAGGAAATACTACAGCTGTAATTATTCTGGGATACCTTATTATTTCCCGTTGGACTGACTATCAGGATCTGAAACTAGAAGTAGGAGTTGCATCCACAAAGCACTGGCTTTTGTTAGCCAAGCGTGGCACCAACTGGTCACAGCTCTTGCACACAATAGAAACAAAACGTATCAGACCAACAGGTCTTGCCCTGAAATTCCTCTGCATCTCACACCTACTGAAAGTAACATGGAGGGGGTATGTACAAAAATGGTTTTTTTGTACATTGGTCCTGGCCATTTGAGGTGTCCTTCCAAAAAGAAGCCTTTCCAGCAAATCTGTTCCAGGATTTATTCCCCTGATGCTCAATTCCATTCACTGGATCCGTGAAAAGGTTTTAGACTCTTGACAGACAACCCTCTAAAACAGAATTTGGCAGCTTCAGTAGACATTGGAGTGTTTGGGTTTGGCCCATAAAAAGCTTCAAACTTTGCTCTTTTCTCCTGTTTAATTTCACTAGGATATTTTGTGAGTGTCCACATGGCAAACCTCACATGGCAGATAAAGAAGTTCGTATTTTATTCATTTTTGCCAAGTATCTTAGGTAAAAAACAAACAAACAAAACCCCACCCAAGAATAGGAGACAAATGAGGATGTAAACTTGAAAGGCCAAAATATATAAGGCAGCTACAGTGTGTGTTTATGTGTACATAAGAAGCTTCACTGTAATCACGGTATTGTAAATATTTCAAGTACCCTGATTACAGAAGTTGACAACATGCATTCCAGTCATCACCATCTTCTTGGTACACAAGAAAGGCATGACATTAAACAGTCCATATTAACACAGGTTTTATAGCAGTTAGCTCACCAAAGCAAGAAAACATCGTTTTTTTCAGGAAGACTCTAAATTTGCTTATAAAGAGAAAGAAGGAAAAAAAAATCACATACAGATGCATAAATTTTTCTAAGGTGTTTGTTGATTTGGGAGGAGGGGTTTGTTTTTCTCAGGTTTTTGCTTTTTCTTTTTTTTCTTTTAATAATCAAAGGGCATTCATTTTGGTTAACTCAGGAATTAGAGTTAGTAACCTGTGACCTAAGACTCTTACAGGATTGAAAACAGGCAAAAAGTCTTGTAAAGCTTCAGAATCCTTTCAGTACATAGCACAAAATATTAATGCTATTGCCTCTGCAAGACCTGCCTGGCAACACAACTACCCACAGCTATTTCCCTATCTGAATGAGAAGTTAAACGCTACAGAGGAAATCAGTGGGGTTTCAAGGAGAAAGCTTTTAACACTCACCTTTCCCTTACGGAGGGTTCTGGTTCACATACTCCTCTCCTGCTGCAGTGCCAGTGAACCAGAAACAGGCACACTTACACAAACACGGGATGCTGTTCTATCAGAAACTAACTAGCAGCACGCCTTTTACTTACCATTCAATAGCAAACATCCAGGCTTTTTCTATTTCCAGTTCTACAGTAAAGTTTGGAAGCACCTGCTGATCTCAGGAAGATGTCTGTAGGATATTACAGTCCTACTGTGTACAAAGACATTGCCTATATGGACTTTTTTTGTTCTGATGGTTTCTTTGAAGAGAAACTACACCTTTGATAGAGACTTCTACAGTGCTGCAGATACACAAACAGGAGTAAGTAACTATCCTCTCTGGATCATTTATCATACTCAGCAGTTCTCACCATTGAAGGTTAATACTCCTTTCTCCTTTCAATTACTTAAATGTATCGATGCTGAAGCAGAAAACAAAAGGAATTAGAACTCTTCTTGTGTTTTTTCCCTAGCTTCAAGCAGCATCCTTTCTGACAGTTGTTATATACTGAACCGGTAATAAATGCAGCCTGTTGCTTTCCCAGCCTCCTACAACACAGAATATTTCAGAGCTAACCCAGCCTGCTCCTCCCTAGGTCCCTACCACGCTGAAACTTTCAGAAGATTCATCTTACTTAGAATACATCTGATAAAGCTTAGCAGGTACTCATCAAGAAATAGGATTTTTGCATGTCCAGAAGGTGAAAAGTGGGGGGATCAACAAAAAGGACAAAAAAACCCCAACACACTGCTTTCAACAAGGACTCCAGCAGCTAAATAATTGCATGTGTTATTTCCATGTTTATAGATTATTATTTATAAATGCTCTTTTAGACTTTTTTTAAAAGGTAGTTTTTCTAAAAGAGTGATGTACAGGAGGGAAAAAAACCACTTTGAAAGAAACTGTTTCCACCACAATAATCCATGGTACTGGATTAACATAAAATCAACCAAAATAATTCACTTTGTAGTTAAAATACAGCTGTGAAACGATTTTGTAGCATTCTCTGGCTAGAAAGGTAATCTAATCTCACTATTGATTCAGCTGCTCTGCACATTAGAAAAAGAACTATCACTGTCACCAGTTATCTTTGAATAAAAATATATATATATAAAAAAAAGATAAAACCTGCATTTTTTAACCCAAAAAATGTTTCTGCTGAACCTTTAGGGAGGCAGGTGAAATCCTGGCCCTGCATCAAGGCACAGAAAGAGTCCACTGCCCTCCCACAGCACTTTATTTTTTGAGAATCATGATGGAACCAGGATTTAGTTTTGCCGGTTTTGTTATATTAAAGCTTCTTTTTTGCCTGAAGTCTTATGAAACCACAGTAATTTGTTGGTATTTGCTGATAAAATTATTTATTAGAAACAGCAGGCAGCATCTGTTCAGATAAAGTAAGGCACAAACTGAAGTCACTTTTAATCTTGTTCAACTTAACAGAGCATCAGGATACAATAGATTCCCAACAACAAATCCCAGCACCACATACCTGCCACCAGAAATAAAGACACATCTTAACAGCTATACATTAACCTTTCCTCCATGACCAAATATCTTCTCATTAATATAATCCATAGAAACAACTTCCTCTGGTGACTTACGACTATGAGAGGTGCCCACTGTGCTAAAAAAGCCTTCTCTTTGCATGGCTGTAGCTGAGCAGGAGATGATGACATAACCACTTCAAGAGAAATGTCCTGCAGCACAACTAGACAGATATCCCTGGAGCAGCCATTCACGCTTCAGGCAGGTGAACACATGCTATCAACAGCACCTGCAGCTTGTTGGGCTTTCCCATCTGCTCTTCATTTCCACGTATTCAAAGCACCTCTTCAGCTCCTTTGTTGAGTTTAGTTGCCAGGAACATCTTTCCAGGTCATGATATCTATGTTAAACCTATCTCTTTTTGTTTGTTTGTTTGTGGTGTTTTGTGGTATAATTGAGGTAAATCTTTAACACTCTACTCACCTTTGGGCAACCAGAAAGTTCTCCAGAACTACATTTTTCTAATTACAGATAATTAAGTTGAAGATTACTAAATTAAGTCAAAGGCACTACCAAGCTCTCTCCCCAGTTATTGTTCAGTGTGTTGCAAAAATAGTAAATGCATTTAAACTTCTTTCATATCTTGCCCTGGATTTTAATTTATATCATGATTTACACTACATCAAGGCAACTCATTTTTTAAATTACAGTATCTTTTTCCTCAAATGTATCTAGTCAACTGAGCAACTCTGAAAGCTACACTTACAAAACAAAAAAATTACCTCCAGTATCCAGATTAATTATCCCTAAGCTATGCCACCTACAGAACTTGCTCCAAACTTCTAATATGGTTGGTCTACTCACTTTTCTGAAGCAGTCAGCATAATTTTGTCATACTCTTAACTTTTCCAGATGCTTATTTTCATTTTCTGCTACCCACATCAAGAGATTCCCTTATCTCAGGTTTGATTTTACTTTTACACATGCAAGATTCAGGTATTTCCTAGTCAGGTTTAAAGGGCAGCATTCACCCTCATAAGGAAACAAATAAGCATGAAAAAGCAGCAAAGAAAAACAATGCCAGAGAGTGTCAGAGCCGAAAGACAATTGCCATCACTCTCAATTTCAACTGTCATGCCACTACGGAAAAATGAGATGAACCAAGGACTAGGGAAAGATAACTACTTCCTTGCAGTACTTAGAAAATAGACGTTTCTGATGGTCGTATTAGAAGCACCGGCAGTAACTATGAAAGATTTATATAAAAGCTTTCTTTCCCTTTTTCTTCAGTTGCCCAAAGCAAAGCACAGTGGTCATACTATCCGTCCTGCTTTCAAGCTATGCCAAACTCCAGAGCTGCACATGCTCAGGAGATTCTGAAACCTGTCAAGAGTGATCCATGCAAATATTTTGCCAGCAACGCTACTAGCTACATATGGATGCATTAACTCAAAAAAATATATATCTTCCCGATGCAACGTATCTTGCTGCTATGCCAAGATAATTATTTACACGGTGGACCCTCAATCACACAAAGCATTCTTCCTGTAGAACACCTTATTAGCAAACCTAACTTTTCATTTTTAAAGAGAGATTTCTGTATTTCATGTTTCGTCAAAAGGTCTCTGAACTGATCAGGTGTTTTAATTATCCATTTAAGAGAGTTGAGTAAAAGGTGATCACATAAGGGTTGAGGTTGAAAGGGGACCTCTGTTGGTCAGCTGCTCCAACCAACACCTGTGCTCAAGCAGGGCAACCTACAGCCAGCTGCACAGGGCCCCATCAAGATGGCTTTTGAATGACCACAAGGATGGAACTCCACAGCCTCCCTGGGTAACCTGTGCTAGTGTTTGAAAAGCAGAAATTCACTTACTGTGAGAGCTGTCAATTAGTGCTTGGTACCTCTTGCCCTGTCATTGGGCACTACTGCAAAGAGCCTGGCTGCCCCTTCTCCATTTCCTACAACCAGCTTTTACACACACAGGTAAGCCTTCTCTGAGCCTTGTCTTCTCCCCACTCAGTGGCCCCAGCTCTCTCGGATTTCCTCATCTGAAACATGCCCCAGTCCCAGGGCCATCTCCGTGAAGCAGCACTGACCTTGTTCCAGTATGTCCATGTTTTTCTCATACTGGGGAGTCCAGAACCAAATCCAGCACTTCAGGTATGGCCTCACCAGTGCTGAGGAGAGGATTCACCTCCATCAACCTGCTGGCAACAATTCTCCTTATGCAGCCCAGAAGGCTGTTGGCAAATTCTCTAAGATGAGCCATAAAAACCTCTGTCTCCATAAATCTGGGGTGAAGGCAAAGAGTCTAACACACTTTCAGAAGCCATAGCAACTGGATTATAACCAAAAAGATATATGCAGAGTAACTTTGTGATGGGCAGTACTTCTGAGATTAGCCAAGGTTATACAAACACCCTACAGCAAAATATTGTCTGTTACAACAGGATACAGGATGTGAGGTTAATAGTGCACAGAAAATTCACATGCACTTAAGACTTCTGTTAATGACAGCGACATCGCGCATCTTCTCTGTGGTAAACAAACAGTATTTACATGTGAGTTAAGTGTCACCCGAGATTCAGAGCTCCAGGGAAGGAACAGTACCTTGTTAAAAGGATGAAAGTACACTATTCCCTAATGTACAAGCTCTCTGTATGTATAAACTAACTTTCATATACTTTCACATGTGACACAGAAACTGTGAGATACGGAGCAATTACTAAGAGCCCAGCAAAGAGCCACAACAATGACTTAAGGGACCAAGGCATCTCTCCTATGATGAAAAGGCTGAGAGAGCTAGGGCTGGACCAGATGACCTCCACAGGTCCCTCCCAGCCTTAACTATTCTGGGCTTCTGTGAAGCTGTCAGAGCTTGTGCTTTTTCACTGAGAGTGATTGAGAAAGGTACTTTGACACATCATTCATAAAAATTACGGATACGCTATTTCTCCAGTGAAGTGGAAAGCAGAAGATTAAATTATAAAGGGGGAAAAAACCTCCAAAAAACAAATCAAACTATAATCAATGAGGCAGTCAACAGCCCAGAAGCTAAAACTGAAATGAATGCAGGTTCTTCCCTTTTTGTAGCACAAGTATGGGGTTTTTTGAGCTCACTTCTTTCCTCCAACTACCAAAAGTAACCTTACCTCAGGACGCTCAAAACACAGCATCCTAAAGTCATTTTCCCCTCCTTGTTACTAATAACATAAAGACAGATTAAAAGTTGTTATGGTTAACAGAAACTATAAGCATTTTATCTCAGCAAACTTTTTTTAAAAAAATATGCAGAAAGTTCATTCTCTGATAATCTAAACCAAACTTAGGGGTATACACACAGCATATATGACTAACTAAAAATTTCACCAAGTGCTTTTGCCAGTTCTCTGCTTGCTGAGAGTCAAGTTCCCCAGAGGCTACCACCCAGCTTCCTGCCCTGCGGCACAGGCACCTCCAGGATACTCACCTGAGCTAACAGGGCTTGTCAGGCAAAGCAGTACCAAAACAGCTCTCTGGTTTGGATTTCTAAACTACCTTAGTTCTAAATTCCCTTAGTAACACTTCACCGCACTGAACACACACACCCTTGCCCACAGTGCTCTTCCTTTCCTCCTCCCAAACTCTCCATTTGCAGTCCCAATACACCATATTATGCCATTAGGCTCCCCTCTAGTAATCACAGACACTGCCACTTGGGTGAAACAGGATAGCAGGTCTCTCAGGGCAGTAAATAATGCTCCTACACCTATCTGGTATGTACATCTTTAGTACTACCCATGTGATTTTAAGAGTTACTCTATTATTTCCAAAAAGGAAATTAAACATTTTATGTAGGCATTTATTTAAACATTTTATTTCTTTTATTTAGGGTGACCCAAATGTGTTCATTACTGAAGAAAACTTCTTTGTAAAGGGACACAGAAATAAAATGTATACATAAAGTCTTCTACTTGGTTTTCCAGCAATAAAGAACAACCATATGCACATACACAAAAAACATTTTAGCCTACACTTCTGAAGAGAGAGCAACAAAAAGGCAAACTTTCTTGGCAAACTAGCCACCTAAAACCAGAAGCTCCTCCTCACTCGGTAAATGAGCATCGCAAAGTAGAAAGGCACTTAGCTCACTCTTAAACAAGAGCTAATGCTGTAAAAGATCAGATATAACAAAGCAGTTTTAACCAAAGAGAAACCATGCACTGAAAAAGGAAGGCCAAAATAAGAAATCCTAGGCTGACAACTTGATTCACAGTTTACTCAAGTTAATGTAAGACTCCAACTCCCACAGACTTCAGCGGGTTATGAAACAGGTCCTGCAGAGGGAAATGTTCCAAGTCACAAACAGCAATGCCGTATTTTGATACGTAATTGCCACCACTGCCTACGAAGAAATCCCTGGTGTAAAATAGAGAACAAATACAATAATCTTGCTTTCTCATTTTAAAAATGGCATGAAAGAAACAACAAAAGAAAGTTATTGAAGAGAACTAGATTGTTCCCAGCTGTTGTCATAAAATAGTACAGCTGTTCATGTCATTGCAGCTAATGACCAGTTGCACTTTTTAGAAGATTGTAACACAGTATGACCATTGTAATCTGCATCAAACTCAAACTTGGCAAGCATCACGGAAAAAAGACTAAGAAATTATTTAAATAATCCTGTTTGATTTTATTTTCTAATTTCTGTTCATGGGTTTGCTTTGAGTGTTTTGGGGGGTAGGAAGGGATTTTGTATGAATGGTTCTTTATTCAAATTGTCACTTACGTTAAACTACTTAAAAAATCATGGTAAATGACAGGTATTAAATTACCAAAATTGTCTTTTCCAGTAATAAAAACAGAATTCAGCTAATAAATCCTGTTCTTTTTGTTGTTTTTGTTGAAAAGAGGTGTGCTGACTGAAAGTCTCAAGTTCAAAGAGGATGATGAAACATCTTTTCTCTGGAGCCAAGAACAGGGTAGGCTTCACCATCTAGAAGCTTTTAACTGTTCTGCTAACTGACCTATACATGAACCAAATCAGATTTTTTCATAAAGACTCAAGTACACAAATGCAAAGAAAAGGTTAAAATAGAAGAATCCATACATATATATATACATATATATGCAGAAAGAATTTTCAGATACAACTCTCTCTAATGGAGCACTACTCCTTGACAGATGGAGAAAAAGCTAGGGGAAAGCATGTGTTCCCACATAAAATCTCCACAGAACCTGAAACATACTATTTCAAATAATTTCGTGTAATTTCTCTAGAAAATGAGAGAGTATAGGCTCCTCTCTAGCCACGTGTCTTCCCTTCCAAGATCATCCATATATATATTTCTATAGACCAGAAAGAAATCACAAGCTGTTACATTGCTTTTTATCTTCCCCATAGTTATCAAGAAAATCAATAATTCATGCAGAAAACTAGACGTCCAGTGTTACCAGTTTCTCTACTTAAAGACACAAAAACACTGCCAGAGAAATTCCAAATACTTTAGAAAAGAAGACCACCTAAACATACACTGCTTAGACAGATTTTCATGGCACCAATCTGGGACCCTGTAATAAGTAACAAACACAGCTGCAACAAAAAACCTATGAAAATGAAGCTTCCTTATCCAAAGAAAAGACATAAATAATTGCTAAATCTGTACTTATAACCCAACACAGCAACAGACAACAAGTTATATGTCCCAAAGTGAGGAAAAGAGGCTCAGCTTCTATCTAGACTGCAAAAGATTTCTTTCCAAATGATGGTTACTTCAAAACACGAACAATTCTGAAACTTTATGCAGCCACGCAGTTACCCATCTGTCACTATCAGCAAATTTAAAAAATAATAAAAAAGTAAAATTGTACACCCTACCTTCAAAGATACTCACAAAAGTCTAAATTAAAAATAAAAATCTAATCACACACTACATGAGGCCAAAACCCTGTAGTTTGGATTCTATGAAGCCTATTGAACAATGCCTAGAGTGACTCTTATAAGACTGTCTGTAGCATCACATCTGCATAAGCCATTATTAACACATGTTATTTTCACCATTCCAATCAGAAGTTCAAAGTGCACTTCCTTTCTTACGGCAACATTGTGCAGACTTGATATTTTTGTCCAAATAGGAAGTATTAGACAAACACTGTAGCAGAATTTGCTCTATAGCAAATTTGGGGGTTTTTTTCCGTTCATCCCATCAGCTCTACATTATGCAACAGCCAAGATAATTCAAAGTATTTTGACCATCAGGAATCAACACAATAAAATGCCTAAGCTGAATGCCTCTAAAAGACAAGATGGAAAAAAAGAATATAGGATAGAATACTGTTATACCAGTACCTGTCTCCATCAGTACATGTTTAAGCACATTACAACACTTTTTAATTTTGAAAGCTTGATTTTATTGAGCCAGACATGCTTATCTGAAAGATGAAAAAATAGCTACTGCTTTTTTCAAAGATTTTATACAACCCTTTTTTAGCATAGTTTTTCCCTTTCTTTGCCACAAAAATTTGGTGCAGTCTCCACACTGACAAGGTGCTGCACCTTCTAAGCCTGAAGTTTAAGGTGAGGGTTTTTAAATTCACTCATCTGTGGTGGATCTCAGGATTTTTCTCAAGTATTACCAACTTCACCAAATCTTGCCTTTCATCGCTAACTGACTTCTATGTCTGATTATAAAACCACCAAAACACGAGGGCCCATACCACCTCCCTTCCAAGTTAACCAAAAACATGCTGTCCATGCTAGCTCTCAGAGCTTTTTACAAACTATGTGAGTTGAAACTAACAGTCACGCTATGGGTTTTCAACACAACCGCTAAGAAACCTGCAAGCAGCAGCTGAGCTGCAAAATAGAGACATCCTTCTGTGACAAGCTGGGTAGAGCTTGAGCAGCACACTGACAGTGGACCTATGCACTGAAAAGAAATCTACAGCCAGCAGCTGGCTGCAGAGTTACAACAGAAGCCTGAGAAGAGGCAGAATATACTTCCCCTGTTCTCACAGGCTTCATCAGGCACCTACAGATGCATCAAAAAGAAAGATACAGTGTTCCATGAACCTCTTCCATTAAATACAGGCACCCAAATCTACCAGGCAGCACTTAGGCTGCTCAACATATTTAGGAATAAGCAAATATGCAGAAGAGCAATAAGGAGAGAAGAGTATGCAGAAATGCAGGACAGAAATAGCAAAAGAAAGGGCATTTTGAAACATGAGAGGGAGAAAGTGTTAAAAACCCAACTTGCTGACAAGAAAAAAGAGCTGCAACAGAAGTTCAGCACAGCTTTTAATTACAAATAGAAAGAAGTTTGAGTGATAGACGATTTGCAAATTAAATGTTTTCAAAAACTGGTTAAATACACCCTAAAATGAAAGGATACCATCTACACCTTAGACACATGCACCCCCAGACACACAAGAACTAACTTCTACTTAAAACCACCATTTTTAATGTGTGGTGCCTTTCCACTCTGCTTCTTTTCCTCTCCAGCTCCAAACATAAATGGTGTGAGTTGGAAATTAGCTGCAGATGATGCTGGCATCCTAAATCAATCTTAAATAAGACAATCATGTTCTCCACACACAGCAGTGTTGCCGTATCAACGTTACCATGCCCAAGCTCCCTTATAAATATCAGTCAGTTTAAAACACACGTAGATGACTGTCAAGGAGGTACTACTCTGGAGGTGTTATTTCAACACAGGCAGCTTTCTGCGGGAAGAGTAAATAGGGCAGGAATGAGTTCAGATTTCTACCTTTAAAAGAATGATTTACCATCACAGCACTTATCGTTTCCCTATTTTTCCACATATGATCTCCGGTCTCTTCCTTCATTCAGTAATTACAGGAAAACAGTAAGTATGTACCTGGAGTACCGCCTCCAGCAATCATACATCTCAATCTACAACCCAAGTGGCAGACCACTCAGTGAGCCACACACTTGGGTGAACATGCGTACTTAGGCTGCACATGCAGTATAATGATTTTCGAAACCGGGATGGTATTTTCCACCATTACTGAGTAGACATAAAATGATCTTTTATGGGGGAAAGTCAAGGTAAATGACTTATTATCAGAAGAGGAAATTATTTCAGCGTACAGCTGAAGAACCATTGTGAAATCATAGCCTATCTATTTGATTCATGAAACCACATACAAAAGAATATAAGAAGGCACCTTTTCATGAAGATGATTTGAAGTGGCTTTTACTTCAGAAACTTGTGGCTTCTTTTATGGCATGCTTACAGTATGTGTTAAGCAGTATCTCTCCATCTTAAAATACTCTTAAGGAAGTACTTTTTTCCACATTCCTTGAAGCTATGAAGTAGAAACTAATCCCCACTATATGCTGCTTCAACATCACTGAGAAGCCTAAGACAATATTCACATCTAAATGGAGTAACAAATTTATCTCATAGTCCTGCGTTTGTACTCTAAGTAGGAGACACTCAGCAAAACAGAAGAAACTGGGAAAAAAATAGGAAAGATGAGTTGGGAGTATCCAAGCTACAGGTACTTATTTACTGACATTACCCAAAATTACTTTTGATAGAAAATCCCTTCAGAAATACCAGACAGAAAACAGTGTGCTGAATTCTAGAAGCCTAAAACTACAAAAAGATAATTGAAAATATCAAGTTATATAATCAAAGGTAAATATATTTTGCACTTGATCTTCCTGCCACAACCTGCACTGAAATGCAAGCATATCCCTGCAACAACTTTCATCTCTAAGTGGGATACATGTGATGGAAGTAAATACCATTCAATTTGCGAATGGATAGCAGAAAGAAAGCAACTGTTCTCTACAACATCCCCCTATGGAAAATGACCTCAACTGGCTCATATTTTCCAATTAAGTTAAATGCTGATATCATCCAGTATGTACTCCTCTTTCAAGATTACCAGCACCAGCGGTATTAAAAGCACGAGCCCCCTAGTGAGGCTCAGTCAAAAAGGGCAGGCAACAGAAGACAGCTTTAGCCAACGCGGAACTCAGAAGCATACAAAAGGTTTTTAACACACAAACAGGGCAATTTTGCACCTCGCTTCGTATCAGTCCTGCGACTCAGCACACTCAGCAAGCCACTCTCATCATACAGAGCATGAGAAAAGCCTACCACCTATGCAGTGCAGCAATAACTCTGTAAGAAAGGCACTCTTCAGCATGTGCTCAATTTTTCCCCTATGCCTATACAGCAAAAGACTTGTTTCACTAAACGGCTTATTTACAAAATGATCTTAATGACTAACAGGTTCAGTGAGTTCATAAATCAAAACAAATCATCAGCTTTATTACACACAGTCATCGAAGACTGTACTTTGGTTTTGTTTCAGTTTCTCAGCACCACATTCATAATCCGTCACAAGCGTTACCTACCACACACACACACGGGCTCACACAATGTAAAACATACAAAGACTGCAACACCCAAGTGTCATCCAGTTGATAAAATCTACTGGTCTTACAAGCATTAACTTAGTTTTGACACGAGGTAAGAACAAATCAGTTACATATATAAAAAACCGTAACACACCAACCTTGTTTTCTTTCCTAAACAACCATAATATCTCTGCAACCATACTCAGTTGTTTTCTGCTCAGGTGCCTCTCACACAGCTTGTTTCATAAAGGGACCAGGAGATCTGCAACTACAGAGTCACTAAAACTGAGGTGGATGTACACCCAGTCCTTCAAATGAAGGTGAAAGTGGATAGGGAAGAGAAGGTAACCCCCAGCTGTACCAGTGCCACCCTTCCGGCACAGCTGTGGGTGGATTCTCTAGTTAATAACACACCTTAAACCAGATGCAGGCTTCCTCAGAGCAAGCAGTATATTCCTAAGTACTACAACAATAAATTAACTAAAAGTAAAGTGAAAACAGCTTTCCTATGCCAATAAGAACAGCTACAAAGCAATGCCTTCTTTTTCCTCATGAGGATCAGGTAGACACAATCTTCAGCACCCTCAAAAGATAGGCACATCATAATTTACTCTACTGTATTAGAGAGTTATAACTACTCAAGTAATCCTAGTCCTTGTCATAAATTAGCAATACTCAAATTTATACCAAAATATATACCAAATTCACCAACATTACAGACGTTCAGGTCAACACAATTACTCAAAAACCACTGAAGCACTTGCAGGACACATCTATGCTAGAAAAATTGAACTTGATTCAGAGGGAGACAGAGGCAGGCTTCTGCAATTCACCAATGCTGGATTCCAGCCTGGAGCACAAGCCTTTGGTGAGTACACGCAAGTCTCCCTGGACTAATGGGAATTAGCAATGAAGTTTAGAGTTTCCATTATCGACTGCAATTTTACCTCTCACAAATCTGAAATTAACACTGATGGCGACATATTGATCGTGCGCTGGCATTCATATTATATTACAAACAACTGTCAGCCTGCACTTTAGGAGAGCATTAACAATGACACAGTTTGAAATTCAGAGACAGCAGAGACCGGTGTCTGGTTTTATTGTGTGTTGTCAATCGCTGATATAACCACGTACACCTCCCCATGCAACGCACAAGAGGAAAGGAGACTGCCAACACCAAGGATCACAAGCCATGGCTACAGCCCTTCTAAACAGCTGAGATGGAATTATTTCATTAGAACTCCACTTCCAAGAAAAAAGCACCAAACAAACAAAAAACCCACACAAAAGCATACAACCATCTGATCTGCCCAGAAAAAAATCAAAACAATTATTGTACCTAACTAACGGCAAGATTTCCAAGAAATACTGACTTCACTTTTTCGTATGACTACTCCAGTTGACTCACAAAGTTTTTATTTAGGATTACTGTGCTTTACTGCAGTATTCCTCAGAGGCACTAATGCAACACTAAATACTTTGACGAGGTCAAGTAACACGATACACGGCTTTTCCTTCCCCATCGGTGGGGTTCAAATCTTGCTAATGTCAGTAGTGAGCAAAAGCTGTTGACATCAGGCAGCTGAGCCATGTGGAATGAGCTACTATCCTCAGTCCAGTTTTTCCTGGACAGGTATTCCTACCTTCAAAAGAACAACCAAGCCCACACTCTGGTGGCACATCCAGAGTTAGAAGCAGCATGGATAAGGAATAGCTTCCTCAGCCCTGAAGAACGAGAACTTTTAAGACAGCTCTGTTCAAGTGAAAGCTGCACCATACGGCTAACAAAAAGGCAAGGAATTCCAATTCATAAGTACATCAAGTCGGCACCTCTTGCAACAGTACGTTGTCCTGAGCCTTGATCCCACAAACTTCTGAATGCACCTGAACATACAGTTTATCGTATTTGCAGTCAACAGACCAAAGTGTTGCTCCTCTACAGCATGACAAAATCCAGAGAGTAAAGATGAATTGTGTGATTTGCATCACAACATACATACCATCTCTAAGAGAGCACTCTAAGAGAGTAAACTGGAAGCACCCCTCAAACCATAACTGCATTCTCTGGATTAATTTTACTTTTCCCTTTAGCTCAACAAAACAGACTGTTTTATCAACTTGAACAGGAGTTAATTTGCTTCTGGAATCTTAACATTACACACAAACGTGAATTTTGTCTTTATACTGCTCATCATACGACAGTGTAAGATCTGCATAACAA
Source organism: Melanocharis versteri (assembly GCA_013397845.1). NCBI lineage: Eukaryota > Metazoa > Chordata > Aves > Passeriformes > Melanocharitidae > Melanocharis > Melanocharis versteri. The sequence goes on along the minus strand of VZTG01008198.1, from coordinate 275,804 downwards.
AGCCAGAAGACCAGGATGTTAAAAATATTAGGGGTTCCTAAGTCTTCTTCCCCTCATCCCAAAAGCATGTTTTATTTTTGAGTCAAATCAGTTTAAGTACAGTTCAGACAATTCAAAAAGCAAAGCAAAATGAGTGTGAGCTGAAATCCTCGCCTATGGAAATACTCCACACTCCATATATTTGAGCTTTTTAAGCACGAGAAGCAAAAAACAAAACCAAACCCACAGCAACCCCCTGAAGAAGCAGCTCTCAGCCACAAGCAATTTGCACAAGGCTGCTGGAACTGTAATCCCCCCAAAGCCCGTCCCACTGTTACGTAACAGTGCCAAGCCAGGATTTTCACCAGCCAGCCCAGAGTTACTGTTAGATGGAAACTTCTCCCATCACACACCAGCAAGCAAAAGGGTTTTAAAATTTAAAAAAAACAGCAAAACATAATAAAAACAAATTTAAAAGTCCCTCACAGGCAAGCAAAGGCAAAAATTTAATCCATAGACTACATCTATGCTAAAAGCATTTCCTTTTCAAGTAAGGTTTTATATGATATTCTAACTTAAAAGAACTTAACTAACTTGCTTTCTCAGGTTATACCTTACCAATGTTAGAATATCCGGTTTTTTTCTCTAAAATAACAAGACACCTCAACTACTTATATAGGTGCTCACAACAAACCTTTTTATTTAATTATTCTTTATTAATTAAACATTGCAAGCCCATTTCAGTTGTTCATCTCAAGAGGGTACAAATCATGTGCTATATGACAGAAACAACAAAGTGATCTTGCCTTTATTACCACTAGTTGCTTTCTTGATTTCCTTAATGTCCCTATGAAGACAGTGTGAAGTGCCTATGATGCAGCAGCAAAGAATAATCCTGTTAACAATCAGTTTACTGTGTACTACACTCTTCAGATGCTATTTTAAGACCTTAAAAGGATTTCAATATTTAATAGAGGACTGAACCGGTTAAGCAGATCTTCCCATCTACACTGAAACACTGATATTATGAGACGGACAGTTAGCAGGGGCAATGGACAGCCAAGCAGCATCTATGTTCATTTTGTTCAAGACCTGAACTCAGCTTAACCAAGTTGATTTCTCTTTGAGCTGCATTATGAAAGTATTTAACTATACATACTGCTAAGTTTTTTTAAAAATAGTGGGTTTAGATGTTCGAGACATTTACATGTGTGAAAAATGCAAAGAGCAATTGCTGACAAAACACATTCAGATGAGCTGAAACCACTGAAGGTTTTGCAAATGCTGAAATAATTCCTACTCGTAACAAACACTGACTTAAGCCAAAGGAAGTTCTGCCACAGCAAAGATCAGGACATTTGGCCAAGTATTAGGACCAAGCAGATTAAGGAAATTAAAAAAAAAAAAAAGAAAAGAGACAGCTCATAATAATGAAATTCTCCTAACAGGATGGTCATTTGTTGTTTCTACAGGAGACAAGTATCAGCTAAACACAGGCTTTAAAGCCTACTTTTGGTGTGATGTAACAGACTAAAACTCAAACTGTAAATACTCCAGATATTACAAGGTAAAGGTTAATTTACAAGTAATTTTTTAAAAATTCTTGCAATTATGTTTCTTACAATATCTGAATATCTACAATTTCCTTTGGAGGGCCATAAAATGAAGTAAGAAAGGAAAAGGCATAAGAAGGTAAATGTAAATATAAACACAAAACCATTAATAACACATCTTCCCAAATAATATTTACACTGAGTGTTTAATTTTGGCATACGCTCATGTAAATACAGAAGCGTACGTATTTCAATGCCATTTCCATTTCTAGCCTCCCAGGATCTGGACAGATGCATGCTGCACCTAGGATTTGTGCTGTCCACCGTAGCACACGGGTTATAACCTAACTGGGTGAAATACACTAGAGCTGGGTATACTTGGCTGTGTGCCCAGTGCGGAAGGAAAGAAACAAAAAACAAACAAACAAAAAACCCAGACCACTAAATACACGTGCACTTCCTACACACCGAGAAATGCACATGTGCAATTTACATCAGGCATCACCCCAGCAAACAAAACCTTGCTCTGTACTGCGGGGCACAACGTGTTGTCAACCCAAACTCTAATTTGTTTATATGGCCGAGGCTGGCAGCACACGCGTAGCTCCGAAACAGAGCAAAAATCATGGAGCCCATACGTGCTTGTGCCGAGCACCCTCCCGCACATCTGCACGCACACGCGGGAGCACGGCCACGGTACGCCCGCTGGATAACTTCACATCCAGGCAGGCCGGGCCGTCAGCAAGAGACGGCGATGGAGGAGGAGGTGAAGGAGAAGGAGGAGGTGAAGGAGGAGGAAGCAGCAGCCTTCGCCCCCTCCCACAGCGCCCGCGGCCCGCCCCCCCTCGCCCGGCATCCCCGCCGCGGGTGCCGCGGGGGCGGCCCTGCGGGAGCGG